>JAAEAF010008321.1:0-24009 GCA_011037195.1 Triatoma infestans | reverse complement strand
TTTGTATATCAACTACACATACAAAGAGCTACAATTTTTATTTGAAAATTTCTTCGGGAAAATTCATTTAAGGTGTAATTTTGGGGGTTGAGGTGGGGTTACGATTTCTCTAAAATGCTATTTCAGTTTATTATACAATTCTGTCATCAAAATAATATTAATTAGAATTAAATATGTTGTTGAAATTACGATTTTGAAAAAAAATCGGATGACCGGAAGTGCGTTTTTACTTGGAAGTTGTTTCAGTTTTCTGCTATTGTCTCTAAAACGACTCCAGCTATTTGCTTTAAACTAAGTAATGTGAACTACACATATAAAAAGCTACAACTTTTATTTGGAACATTTTTTCTGGTAAAATCATTTAAGGGGGTTTTTGAAAGAGATGTGGGGGTTATGTTTTTCTCCCAAGTGCTGTCGTAATTGATTGTACAATTCTACCATCCAAACAAAATTAATTACAAATCAATAGATTGCTAAAATTCCGAGTTTCAAGAAAATTAGTAAACCGAAAATCGATTTTCTCTATAAAAGCACCATTAAATTTGGTATACTAACTATAAAATTTGTCAATTACAATTTTGAAAACTGGAGTCAGAGAAAGTTGTGTGAGTGTTTCCCCAACTGATTGTTTTTTTCAAGTTGTGTTCTGAATAATGTGAGACGTTAAATTTTGAAATGTGTTTGGCGCTCACTTCTGGACCACAGTGTAATTACTTCTATACCTGCGTGGGTAAGTGCTTGTGCCCCCCCCCCACCTCCTCTATATTTAAGATAGAAAGAGTAAATTTTGATATTTATAGAAATTGTATTAATAGGAATAAGAGTAAGTAATTCACGTCAGATGTTTTTTCAAATTTAATATTTTTGCAATGTAATTAATTATTCTTAATAATATACAAAACGAAGGAAACGTTCTAGATAAAAAAAATGACACTTTTGTAGAAGGATTTTCATGTATGATAAAATCTATTGGTTATCAGCAGAACGCACATGAATCAGATAAAGGCAATATGTAAATTACATCGTCAGCAGTACGTGTTGTTGAAGACAGATAGGCGGTCTCTATCGTATACCACTATTAAAGTCACCTTGTTGTGCACAGTGTCTTGACTTCATACAGAAATATATTTTTCTGTCACATTCAAGCCATTAAACAGCACAATAGGAAGCTTTTATTACTTAATCTTACCGCTCTAAGATTGTGGTCAATTTAAAAAAAAAAATCTGGTGACACAACTTACTCCAGTTTTCAAAATTGAAATTGACAAATTTTATAGTTAGTGTACCACATTTAATGAAATTCGTCGAAAATTGAAAAACTGTTCAGTAAAAGCGCACATCTGGTTTACTAATTTTCTTGAAATTCATGGAAACGCTGGTATTTTGGCAATCTGTTCATTTCTAATTAATTTTGTTTGGATAGTAGAATTGTATAATCCAACTACGATAGCACTTTGGAGAAAAACATAACCCCCCCTCCCACAAAAGCCGCCTTAAATGACATCATCAGCAGAAATGTTACAAATAAAAGTTGTAGCTCATTATACGTATAGTACACATTACTATTTTAAAGAAAATCGGTGGAGCCGTCAAGAATATACCAGAAATACATTTCACTAAAAACGTACTTCCAGTCATTCGATTTTTTCAAACTCGGAATTTCAACCACAAATTTAATTTTAATTAATATTATTTAGATGACAGAACTGTATAGTAAACTGAAATGGCTAGTTTAGAGGAAAACCTAACCCTGCCCCTTCCCCAAAATTGCCCTTAAATAAATTATCCCGAAGAAATGTTTCAAATAATACTTGTAGCTTTTTGTATTTGTACTTGATATAACAAGTTTCAAGAAAATCCTCGGAGCTATATTGAGAAAATCGCGAAAAAGTAAAAAAAGCCAACTAGTAAAGTGGTACTTCCTGTTGAGACCATTTGCTAAAAACCACTTCTTTGGACTCAGGAGACCTCAGAGCGGATATTTCCGGTGAAAACTCGATATCGAAAATTTGGCAGGTTTACAATATTCCCTCTTACTAGGAGTAAGAGAAAGTAAAAAATCTGGTGTGAAACATTCACACAACTTTTCTTACTCCAGTTCTCAAAATTTAATTAACAAATTTATAGTTAATGTACCAAATTTAATGAAATTTGTCGAAATCTGAAAAAAACTGTTCAGTAAAAGGGCACTTTTGGTTTACTAATTTCCTTGAAACTCGGAATTTTGGCCATCTATTTATTTCTAATTAATTTTCTTTGGATTATAGAATTGTATAATCAACTATGATGGCACTTTAGAGAAAAATATAACCCTACCTATTCCCTAAAAGTGTCCTTAAATGAATTTCACCAGAGAAATGTTTTAAATAAAAGTTGTAGAACTTTGTATGTTTAATTTATATTTTTTAAGTTTCAAGAAAATCGCCGGAGCCATTTTGAGAAAATCGCGAAATAGTGCAAGAATCATTTAATAAAGTGGTAAAGTAAACGCACTTCCGGTTATCCGATTTTTTTCAACTCGGAGTTTTAACAACATATTCAATTCTAATTAACATTATTTAGATGACAGAATTGTCTAATAAACTGAAATAACACTAGATGAAAATCTAACCCCACCCCTCCCCCATAACTGCCCTTAAATGAATTTTCCCGAAGAAATGGGTCAAATGAAACTTGTATCTCTTTTTACTTTTACTTGATAGGAAAAGTTTCAAGAAAATTGTCGAAGCCATTTTTGAGAAAATGGCAAAAAAAGTAAAAAAAAAACTAGTAAAGTGGTACTTCCGGTTGAGAAATTTTGACAGATGACCCCCTGTCGGATCCCATGGTGATACCTAAACGGAATATCATGTTTGAACTTTCTACGATTTTTCGTTTTTGAGCTATGCTGGCTGTTCACATACTCACACACAGTGAATTTTTCTAAAAACCACATTTTTGGACTTTGGGGACCTCAAAACGTATATTTCCGGTGAAAACTGGATATCAAAAATTTGGCACGATTACAATACTTCCTCTTACTAGGAGTAAGAGGAGTATTTACTGGAAATATGTGTTTTGTAGTCCTCTCAAAACGGATATCATTATTTTTGCTAATATTCTTACTGATGCGTGTTTGTGAATTAAAATCAAAATCTGTTGTGAAACACGCAAACCAAATTTCACTTTTTGCGAATGTGACTACACTGTAATCCAGAAGTTAGCACTAAAAAAGAAAAAAAAACAGTGCACACACTCAAATTTGAACCTTTTTGAAATATAAGATTCCTCAGAACACCATACGTTTTTGCGAATGTGTTGAGTTTTCATCGGAAATACATGTTTTGAGGTTCCCTGAATGTTGAGGTTCCCTGAACATGAGAAAATGTTTTTAGCGAACTGTGATTGTATGTGTGTCTACTGTGGATGAGGATGTAATCATTAAGGTGAACCATACGTATCCATTTCCAGTGTATTTCTTATTTGCTGTTATGTCAACTCTATATTTCGCCTGTTCGTATTCTAGACGTCTACTTATTCCAGGCTAGTATAAATTCCCAACATTCCATGTTGCCAACGTTAGATTGTCTGTTAATCCGACTTAGTCGTTTTCTTTGTTCCTTCCGGTTCCACTCTTGCTATTAAATATTCCGCAACAATTCCATTTTCACAAGAATGGCTTCTGTTAGCGCTTCGCCAAACCCCCAGTCACTTTGGATGACCTAGGATTTTTTAAGGGTTGATTCAGGGACGGTAGCGTTTTGGTGTGTATTGAAAATACCTTTGTTTATTGTGTGTGAGTAAATGTATTGTAAGCGTGTGCTTCTAATGTATATAATGTTATTAATATTGTGACAAGCTGGCCAAAAATAATTTATAGTAGATTATTAAAAATAAAAAAACCCTATGGCGCAACAGCCCATGAAGGGCCAAGGCTTGCCAGACAGTGATTTGAATGTAGCGGGAGGGGCGTGTGGTAAGCACGCTACGGCGTTTAGTTCCGGACTTTGCTACCTAAGGCGCTACTACGTGTAGTTTCCCATTTTTTATCAAGATGCTGTGCCAACACCGACTTTACCCTCACGGGAATCGAACCCTGAATTCTCACACGAAAGGCGAGTGCGCTAGCCATTAGACCAACACGTGAGGACAGTACATTATTAGCATTGGGAAAAATACACATGGCTAGTTTTGGTATAGTTTAGAAAAGCATGATTGTGTTTAATTAGAGAAATGTGGTGCAGAAATAAGAAACAAGGTGTTTTTTTTTCTAAGATTGTGTTGTAAGTCAAGCTTGTTATAGGATACAGAGTTCACGTAAGGTTTTTTAATACACTATTGTATTATTTTTGTGGATACAAAATGAAGAGTTGCTTAAAATTTGTGTGCTTTAGATGACTAATTAGGAAATATTAGTCGAGACGTGTTAGTAGACTCATATTTAGCACTAACAATATTATATACGTGTGTGTAACATCTGAGGTAATTATCAGGTATCACACCAGACGGACTTAATTTAAACCAACCTTCCATAAAATATAACCTAATACTGTAAGAATGATCGAAAATAAATGTCTTCAGCATTCTTGTTGTGGTTGTGGTTGGTTCCGCAGAGCTGGAAAGCATCAGAAACATATTACGTAAAAGCCTGCTTCTTTTTGACGTTCGCCCATAATCAGGATATTTTCGCCTAGCAATGTAATAGCATAGACTTGCACAGAACAAATACAGTTGATACACTCAATTTTTTGCTAAATTTCAATTTTCAATTTTTTCTAGTGTATCAACTGTATTTGCTCTATGCAAGTCTATGTTACTACACTGTTTGACAAAAACATCCTAATGATTGGCGAATGTCCGAAACCGGTCGATGTCCACAAAAAGAAGCAAGCTATCACAGAAAATGTCTCTGATGCTTCAGCATTCTATCAGAAGGAAAAACCTCTAATAGGAACCTTAAAAAGCATCTCGCGATGAATGGTAGAATGACCATATCGCTTACCCTGCCAAAAACCTGCCTGTTTAATTCTATAATACGCTTTCATTGCCAGGTTTTTCACCTCTAGAAAAAAAAAAGGGTGGGATTCCCAACAAAGTCTCCATAGCAGCTTTTGGCATGGTCCGTATCGCACTGTCCACCACCAGACAAGCCAAGTATTGAATATCCACAAGTAGCAGCAATCTAGCCACCACACCCACAGCGCGTATAACAGCCTAGGTTTAATAATCCAAAACATCATCATGGGAGTAAGCCTCCCAGTTCTTGCCTACAAATTCTTCGACATTGCCAAAAGGAAATAATTGCCTTTTGGTGTTGCGTCTTAAACATGTTCCCTAACAATTTAAATTATTGTCGAGAATTATTCTAAGAAACTTCACCGATTAGTGTAATACATTTTTTTTTTTTTAATTGTATCTAACTATTATGATTAACTGTTTTGTATATATATACCATTGTAGTTATTAAAAGTGATATAAATCCATGTCGAAACGTCAAACATGTCAAATGAAATGCACCATTTTTGGAGACTATTGAATGGCATTTAATCAACTACTCCAAGGAAGTTATTTTAAATCTTTCTATGCATCAAAAATCCATTAAGAAATGATACTAATTGATGTACAGTTTCAAAAAACCTTTATTTATATTGACAGATTTTAAAACTGTTATGTATCAAATTACAGACCTTTTAAGACTAAAAAAAAAAAAAAAAATTCAAAAGAAGCTAACTTCGTCATTAAAACTATAAATAATTGCTTTTTAATGACCTTTCATCTCTAACAAATGTTTAACCAAGGTAATTTAGATTTGAATAATTTCCCATCCACTTTTTGTGAACGAATAAGGAAATTGAATTCGATTAGAGTAATATATATATATATATTTATTCAAGTCATAGTATTTTATTTTTCTCTATATTCACAATTGGCTTGATTTAATATTACTGTCAGTTTGTTCTGAAGTTAAGAGCAATTTGGTGTGATACGCACACATGACATTCTCTTAATCCTATTAATAATTATAATTATATATAAATTATCAATTTTCTCTAAGTTTCAAAAATTACTCATTTATCCTAATCAAATCATAAGTACAGTTGTGGTGAGGAGACAAATAAATACTGAGGCAGGTGGTATAAGTATAATTTAATTACATTACAGTCCAATAGAGGAGCGCTCACAACATAATTCCATAGAACTCTCTTTAAAACAAGGGATTGAATGTAAGAGTTATTTTTAAAAACTAAAACTGAATTTTCGCGTTAATAAGTCCCCACTTTAACTACTCCACTAATTTTAAGTTAAATTTCAACAAAATATTTTTGAACATTATGATTTGATAAATGAGAATTATTTTTTATCGATATTGTAAGAGGCTAGCAATTATATATAAAATATTTTATATATAAAAACTTGGATGACTGCTTTGGGTTCGTTCCTTGACCGAACCTTACAATATTTTGAAAAATTCTAGGTATGATTTTTATATATAAAAGTAAAAATTAATTGTTACCAATTTTTCCTATTTTAACAAAAATGAATTATTAACTCTTTTAAGAGATTTTGTGTTTTGCTCAGAAATAAGAGTTATACTGTGATTTTTCTGTTATTTCTCTCAAAATATATTTACGATTGGACTTTTACTAATACGCGATTGTAAACAAACAGTAGATAAATTCATATTCAATAAAATTCAAATTGAATGATCTCCAGCACAGACTATCGTCTACACATTTAGGGCAGGTTATTGTTTTCAAATTAAATTCTTCATAAGGTTATTTTATTTAAGTTAAATAAGTATTTTTCAATAATAGTTATTTAATTATTTACTTTCTCTTACTCCTAGTAAGGAGGGAGTATTGTAATCGTGTCAAATTTTCGATATCGAGTTTTCACCGGAAATATCCGTTTTGAGATACCCTGAGTCCAAAAAAGTGGTTTTTAGCACGTGTGTGTGTATGTGAACAGCATAGCTTAAAATCGAAAAACCGTAGAAAGTTGAAATTTGATATTCCGTTTAGGTATCACAATGGGATCTCACAGTACGTTATCTGTCAAAATTCCTCAACCGTACCACTTTACTACTTAGTTTTTTTTTACTTTTTAGCGATTTTCTCATAAACGGCTCCAACGATTTTCTTTAAACTTGGTACATCAACAACATATACAAAGAGCTACAACTTTTATTTGAAACATTTCTCCGGAAAAATTCATTTAAGGGTACTTTTTTGGAGGAGGGTGGAGATTACGGCTTCCTCTAAAGTGCTATTTCAGTTTATTAGACAATTCTATCATCTAAATAATGTTAATTAGAATTAAATATGTTGTTGAAATTCCGAGTTTGAAAACTTGGATGACCGGAAGTGCGTTTATTTTACCACTTTACTAAATGAATTTTTTTTTCACTTTTTCGCGATTTTCTCAAAAATGGTTCCGATGATTTTCTTGAAACTTCTAATACAAACTACACATACAAAGATCTACAACTTTTATGTAAAACATTTCTATGGGAAAATTCATTTAAGGGCATTTTTAGAGGAGGGGTGGGGTTATGTTTTTCTCTAATGTGCTATCGTAGTTGGATTATACAATTCTATCATCCAAACAAAATTAATTAGAAATAAATAGAAAGCCGAAATTCCGAGTTTCGAGAAAATTAGTAAACCGGAAGTGTGCTTCTACTGAACAGTTTTCGACGAATTTCATTAAATTTGGTACACTAACTATAAAATTTGTTCAATTATGATTTTGAGAACTGGATAAGAGAAAGTTGTGTGAGTGTTTCACACCAGATTTTTTTTTTTAGAGAAACGAAAGGATGTTGTTCATTTTTTTTTTTCTCCCGTTGGGTCAAAGAAAACATGGGGAATTTGTATTTTGTAAATTCATCCATAACTTTTAATTTAAATTTATCCATACGAAAAAACAGTATATTTTTTTTTTCTTTTTATATCTACATGTTCAATAAATTATAAAAATATAAATATTTGGTGCAAATACAAGAGTTATGTTAACCTAAATTTTCAATTTTTCCAACACTTTTTGATTATTTTTCAGTGAAAAATTCAGGCAAAAATGTATGTTTATCTCGTTTGATTCAGAATGTAAGATTGCTGTAAGATATGCCATTTCGAAGAGTGAATAATTTCATATTTTTGACAATAAATGAACTTTTCATTTTTCAGATATTCTGTTCACACACACAAATACAGGACCATAAATCTCAATTTCGAAAATCAGAATACTAAGTGAAAAGAAAAAGGAAAATTTAAATGATAAAAGATAAATAATAATTCAATCATAACAAATAGATGCATTAAAAATATATTGTATTTGTTGCATGTATCATTGAACAAATACAATTTCCTGTGGCTATATAAAAGCATTACTGTGCATAAATAAAATATAAAAATAAAATGAATTGTAAAATAGCGGATGGATAGAGAGAGACCACTTTGACATGTCAAAGTGAGATTAATTTGAAAATGTCGATTTATAAGGAACAATGCTGCCAATATAATATTTCCCAATTTTTTCACTATTGGTATTACTGGGGATTTATTTTTTATTACTTTCTCTTTCTACTGTAAGAGAAAGTATTTGTGTTTATATCAGTTGCCGAAATTAATTTAAATGTAACAAGAAATATAATTAACCCTGATAGTTTACACGATAGATTGGTTTACCTAAAAGTACCATACAAATTTAGAGGAAAAACATAAACCCCCATCCCTTTTACACACTTGAATGAATTTTCCCGGAGAAATGTTACAAATAAAAGTTGTAGCTCTTTGTATGAGTAGTTGGCAGTCTGAAGAAAATCTATGAAGCCATTTTTTTGAGAAAATCACAAGAAACTGGAAAAAAAAACAGCTCAGTAAAGTGGCACTTCCGGTAAAACGATTTTTATGAAAAGCTTATTTTCAAATCTCTTGGTTGTACATTAACAAAATATTAAGATTGAATAAAGTGGCACTTCCGGTAAAACGATTTTTATGAAAAGCTTATTTTCAAATCTCTTGGTTGTACATTAACAAAATATTAAGTTTGAATAAAGTGGCACTTCCGGTAAAACGATTTTTATGAAAAGCTTATTTTCAAATCTCTTGGTTGTACATTAACAAAATATTAAGTTTGAATAAAGTGGCACTTCCGGTAAAAGATTTTATGAAAAGCTTATTTTCTAATCTCTTGTTGACATTAAAAAATATTAATTTGAATAAGTGGCACTTCCGGTAAACGATTTTTATGAAAAGCTTATTTTAAATCTCTTGTTTACATTACAAAACAGATTGATAAAGTGGCTTCCGTAAACGATTTATGAAAGCATTTAATCTCTTGGTAGTACATTAACAAATATTAAGTTTGAATAAAGTGGCAACTTCCGGTAAAACGATTTTTATGAAAAGCTTATTTCCAAATCTCTTGGTTGTACATTAACAAAATATTAATTGAATAAAGTGGCACTTCCGGTAAAACGATTTTTATGAAAAGCTTATTTTCAAATCTCTTGGTTGTACATTAACAAAATATTAAGTTTGAATAAAGTGGCACTTCCGGTAAAACGATTTTTACGAAAAGCTTATTTTCAAATCTCTTGGTAGTACATTAACAAAATATTAAGTTTGAATAAAGTGGCACTTCCGGTAAAACGATTTTTATGAAAAGCTTATTTTCAAATCTCTTGGTAGTACATTAACAAAATATTAAGTTTGAATAAAGTGGCACTTCCGGTAAAACGATTTTTATGAAAAGCTTATTTTCAAATCTTTTGGTAGTACATTAACAAAATATTAAGTTTGAATATTCTGCGATTTTTTGTTTTTGATATAGTTGTCCCTCCCCCCCATACACACACACACACACACACACAGAACAATGGCTAAAAACCACTTTTTTTTTTTGACTCAGGGGACTTCAAAACGGATATTTCCTGAGAAAACTTTGATATCGAAAATTTCATATGATTACAATACTTCCTCTAACAGCATTTAGAGAAAGTAAAAGAATCTGGTGTGATCCACTCACCAAACTTTCTCTTACTCCATTTTCCAAAATAGTGATTGATAAATTTTATAGTTAGTACAACAATTTTAATGAAATTCGTCGGTGTATTTAAGGAGAAAATCGTAAAAATTGAAAAAAACTGTTCAGGTGAAAAACGCACTTCCGGTTTATTAATTTTCTTGAAACTCGGAATTTTAGCAATCTATTTAGTACTCATTATTTTTTTTTTTTTTTGAATGGTAGAATTGTATAATCAACTATGATAGCATTTTAGAGAAAAATAAAATCCCACCCCTCTCACGAAAAGTCCGTTTAAATGAGTTTAAAGTAGTATATGTGTAGTTCACATACTTAGTTTAAAGAAAATTGTTGGAGACGTTTTAAAGAAAAGTAGGAGAAAATTGAAAAATACTTCTTAGTAAAAACGCACTTCCGGTCAACCGATTTTTTTTTTTTTAAACTAGCAATTTCAACAACATATTTAATTCTAATTAATATTATTTTGATGATAGAATTGTGTAATAAATTGAAATAGCGTTTTAGAGGTAACAGTAACCTCAACCCTCCCACAAAAGTGCCCTTAAATGATTTTCCCTTAAATGTTTCAAATAAAAGTTGTAGATCTTTGTATGTATTGTTGATCTACCAAATTTCAAGAAAATCGTTGAAGCCATTTTTGAGAAAATTGCAAAAAACGTAATAAAAAAAACTTTCATAAAAGTGGTACTCCCGGTTGAGGAATTTTGACAGATAACCTACTGTCAGATCCCATGGTGATGCCTAAACGGACTATAAGTTTGAACTTTTTACGATTTTTCGTTTTTGAGCTATGCTGTTCACATAAATACACACCACTTGCTAAAAACCACATTTTGGACTCAGGGGGACCTCAAAACGGATATTTCCGGTGAAAATTCAATATCGATAATTTGACACGTTTACACGGTGTACACCGTAATTTTGACACGTATTACTAGGAGTAAGAGAAATTAATATAAGTGACCCAATTTTTACTTT
The DNA here is from genome assembly GCA_011037195.1 of Triatoma infestans. Lineage (NCBI taxonomy): Eukaryota > Metazoa > Arthropoda > Insecta > Hemiptera > Reduviidae > Triatoma > Triatoma infestans. The sequence continues at coordinate 13,005 of JAAEAF010008321.1, read as the reverse complement.
CGTGAAAGTTGGCAAACGTGCACAGATGTTTAAAATTGAGTTTTCACCGGAAATACATGTTTTGAAGTCCACAGAATACGAAAAAAATATTTTTAGCGAATAGTCTGTACGTATGTGTGTCTATATGTTAACAGAATATCTCGAAAACGAAAAGTTGCAAGAAACTCAAACTTGGTATTCCGTTTCTAGTATTATCACCGTATCTGACACCCAGGTTTCGGACAAAAATCCATCAAACCAGAAGTGCAATTTTACTAATCGCTATTTTTCAGTTTTTCATGATTTTTCTTGAAAACATTTCCCGAGAAAATTGATTTTTTGTGAGTTCTCTGGGGTAACAATAGCGTTATGCTTTCCTCTAATGTACCACTGGTTTTACAACCTACATAATATTAATACACATTGATAATAATTCGAAATTTGAAAATAAAGAAATTGGCTAACCGGAAGTGCGACTTTATTGAATAGGGTTTCTGAGTTGTTTTTGCGGAAACGGCTGAATTCGATTTCCTTTAAACTTGGTATGCTAACTTCACAGATTAAAACGTATTACTTTTATTTGTAATATTTTTCCAGAAAAAGGTATTTTCAATAGTTGTGCGTAATTTATGGCGTTAATTTCAAATTATATATATGCAGTTGGTTGAGTGTATTTAGTGCGCTCTAGTGGGCCATACTATAATCATCATTTCTCTGCTTGCCAAGTTTAGTATAGGCTGATACTTATCCACCCCCACCACCACCACCATCTGTATATTTATGTTACGACAAATTCGTATAAATTTGATGTTAAAAAATTTGTCATTTTATATAACATTTTTTTTTTTTTAATTTAAGGCGCGTCAACATCTATGGTCATGGCGCCCGGAGCCTCCAGTGAACTGCCGGCGCTCGAACACATTTCTCTCGTTATAGAAACACTGTCCATCCACCGAACAGTGAAGCTGTAGAGTTATAGGTAGAAAAAAAAAAATCTAAGTGTAGCACAGCTGGACTCGAACCCGGGTCCTCCGCGTGGGAGTCCAGTACGCTAACCACTTACACCTTCCCTTTTTACTATCATTATTATTATTATTATTATATACATGTTCTGGCTGAGCTTGACCACTAAACGTTAACATTTGGTTAACGTTACCAACATATACGTCGGTTGTTCAATTATTCCCCTTTGTCATTTTTAATTTTTTTTTTTTTTTATTAAACTTTTTTCACACTTAATAATCTTACATTTCTATCAAATTTAAACATAGTACAAGCTTTTACTTCATTCCCAAAAATGACAGATATACATTTTTAATAATTCCGTTAAATAAACAGCGTTAAAAGTGATCTGGGAATAAAAACCGTCATACTTTCTCTTTAAAAAAGCTTGAATATTCCACCAAAGTATTGACACTACTTGCCGCTTATTCGCTGTGATTTTTATGTTACTTTATCCTTATGTTTGTTATTAATTAATTGGCCGACATTAATAGTGCTGTAAACCACTCCCTGTTACCTTCAATTATTACTTCAAACTTAGAATTCAAACTACAATATATTAGAATCACTCTCATCATTATTTTCCTTTTTTCGATTCTTCTTCATTAAAATACATAAATTAGAAGGCCGAGGGCTGACCTCCCCAACAATCATTTAAATTAAATGAAATAATTACCTTCAAAACTAACCTAAAATTATAAAAATTGGGAATAAAAATTATAAAAAGAAAATAAACTTTACAAACGAATAAATATGGTAAAAAAATAAATAAAAAAAATTAAACTATTATACACGTTACAAGAAAAAAAAATTTAAAAAGTTAATAATCAACGAAAAACCCTTAGTTGATGAATACCATCTTTACCGCTAAACGCCACTGATACGGATTCATGAGGCCGACACATTGCTGATTGCTCAATAATGTTTAATGATAAACATTATAATAATAATAATAATAATAATAATAATAAGTAAGTTTATTTCACATAATACCATAAAAAGAAAGAAATACATTCATTAATACATTTGAAAACTTAATACGGCAAGGATAACCGTCTGCCGGGGTTTGGTTAGATACAATTACGGCAGTGCCTTCTATAATATATATAATATAAATTCAACAAACAAAATATTACCAATTATTTCAAAATTTATTTACCACAAATTTAATAATAATAATAGTGAATATTAACTGAAAGTTAAAAAGAAAAATAAATACAAGAAAAGAAAAAAGATACGAAAATTTGAGAGAAAGAGAGATAAAAAAGAGATAAATAAATTACAATCTTGTAATAAGTGAAAAAAAAAGAAATAAAATACAAATCAAAAGACATCCAAAACTGCCAATAGATAAAACAATTTATTATTGAACAATATTTATATTGTATTCGCTGAAGAATTACTGAATACTAAATCTAGGGCTAGTGCGTTTATAATTAACAAATAATATATAAGAGAAATTTAAAAATTAAATTCATTTTTTATTATTTTTCTGTACTGCCATGCTGCAACCACGTATCTAATTAGGTGAGACCAATCAGGACCGTTCAGCAAATTGAGGAAGAAACCGAACGAAAGAAATCTTTCCCCAAACACAGATAGGCGGTAGGGAGCAAGAATAGGGCACTCTGCCACAAAGTGAAACGTGTCCTCCTTTACCCTATAGTTACAAAGAGAACATTCCTCCTCACTGTCAAGGTTGTAAGGTTTATGGTTGAGGTTCAGCAATTCTCCTCTTAGCTTTAATATCCACCTTATCTCAGTAATACCGTTCTCCATCCCGCCACTAACAGTCAAATTTGCGCACCTAACCTCGTGGTCAAGCAACTTATAGATCGTATATCTATGTGAAGCCTGCGCCCTTTCAAGTTGGTTCAGCAAAAAACTCTTCTTCAACCAAGCAATAATGGACTGAAAGCGTGAAGGGAGTCCCTCTCGCTCCAGAACGTCCAACCTCAGATTAACCTGAGCCCGCTCGGCGAAAACGTTCCAACTTTTAGCCCATGATATACCCACTCTTACGATCTCCTCAGCAACTATCCTAGGAAACCTTGATTGATCCATATTTAACACCTTTACTAGATACCGACTATTTAATGCCAAGGTATAAAAGAATATAGGCTCAAGGCCAGTTTCTAAGTGAAGTATGTATGATGGAGTGTAATTTGGCAAAGCAAATATTTTTCTTATGAAAAACCACAGGACTCTCTCCACCTCACGGAACTCCTCTGACCCCCAAACATGAGCTGCGTAACAAAGAATAGAACGCGACACCGCATTAAATACTTGGAGTTTCGCTTGAAAAACCCTTAGTTGATGAATACCATCTTTACCGCTGAACGCCACTGATGCGGATTCATGAGGCCGACACACTTATTGCTGATTGCTCAATAATGTTTAATGATAAACATTATATTAACATTTATGTATAATTAATTGTATTAAAAATAGAGTAAGTGAAAGTCGTGTCAGTGTTTCACATCAGAATTTTTCTATTTGTTGTAATATAAGCAAGATATTAATTATGTTTAAATGGGTGTCACTATTTTCAAGGTTTAATTGGGCTTATATGGTAGTTGATAATAAAATGATTTTATAATTAAGCCATATATAATCCTTTATTCAAAATATACCTTTTTTTTTTTTGCTATTCTACTAAGAAATATGTATAGCAAAATCGGTTTAATATTGAATAAAACTAATCTTTGATACTTCAATTTTTAAAAAGCATAAAGTTTATTTTGCGAAAAATCCCAAGTTATGTACGTATGTAATTTGCTTAATTGACCATATTTGGTTTTTGCTTAATTGACCATATTTGCTGTTGTTTTATAAAAGTGAATAAAAGAAAAATCTGACGCGGAACACCCACACGACGTACTGTTACTGTAATGAATACAATTTAATAGACATGGGTATCATGTGTAGTTGAGTATTGCAGCGCGCTCTGGTACAGAGCAATCAGCAATAAGTGTGTCGGCCTCATGAATCCGCATCAGTGGCGTTCAGCGGTAAAGATGGTATTCATCAACTAAGGGTTTTTCTTTGATTATTAACTTTTAAATTTTTTTTTTTCTTGTAACGTGTATAATACTTTAATTTTTTTAATTTATTTTTTACCATATTTATTTGTTTGTAAAGTTTATTTTCTACCGGTACGGTAGTTTAAATTTTCATCTCGGCTTCCCTAGAAAAATCCTAAAATCAGTTTTTACGGAATAATATTTGACAAAAAATTTGGTGGGACATATGGCACAGTGACTTACCGGCTGAGAGATTTATAAAAGGCATAAGACAAGGAAACCCAGGTAGGTGTGACAATGATTTACACAAAATAGGCAGGACGTCTCTGTGTCAGAATTGTGATAAGGGAGCCAGGGAAACGGTGCACCACTACCTAGGTCAGTGTTCTCGATATGCTAAATATTTCTTTGGGAGGCCAACACTCTCAAGGGAATGCTTGCAGGGATTGGAGATTAAGGTTATCTTAAGATATTGTAGTCAGAACTAGATCGGTAGTTTGATGGGTCAGGTTTCACTTCGGGGTGGAATAAGTGCCTTATTAGCTTTTTTCGGTAATTTGGTTAGTTGAGGGTTTATGTACTTCAACTATCAAGTGATCTATTGTAACCCCATCTGGTGGAGGATTCTAGGGTGGGTATTTCCCCCTCCCCCACTTCGGTATCAACCCAGGCTGTTAAATCTTCTTTGGATGACGGCGTTGCAGTCGGTGAGGAGATGTAGTGCAGTTTCCTTCCACCTCCCCACAGAATCTACATGTCCCTTCATCTTCTAGGCCCAGCTTCCTCAGGTGTTCCCTGAGTCTACAGGTGTCCTGAGTCCCCATTCTTATTTTCACTCAGACTGATGCAAGCCTTCGACCTTTCCTGGTTTTAATCTCCCAGACAGACCTTGATCTGCCTCAGTCCTGAGAGAGTGTTCCAGAGACGTGCTCTTTTCGCCACCTCCTCTTTCTTGATTTTTCCAAAAGTAACTGGTCGCTGATTACGCAAAAGGGCTCAGGCCCAAAGAGAGGAGATGCAGCGCCTTCTTTTGCCAAGGTGTTGGCCATTTCATTGTCTTCCACGCTGACATGTCCCAGCACCCAGAATAAGGTTACTTTATTTCTTTTGACTAGGTCATTAAGCTTACCTAGGCATTCCCAAACAATTGTACAACTTGATAACATAACAATTCAGTGCTTTAACTGTCGGATAGGATTACTATCTCCTGATTCTGATATCCCCTATCGAGGTTAAACTGGACCCACCTTACAATAGCGTGAATTTCCGCCTAGAAGATTCATGGGTTCCGAGTGTTTGCTTCAGGCCCAAACATCCCTGCCTCAGTTTCCTCGAGGTTCCTGGACCCATCTGTACACCACTAAGTGGCTTATTGACTTAGATCCCACGCTTTCGGGGATACAATAATAATGATAATAAATAATAATGATCCGTTTTTGGTTTGCAATTAACGTGGCCATTTTCAAAGAAATTCCATAATCAAACTAATTCTGAAAACTTTGCAATTCCAGTTAAACAGTTTTCTTCAGATTTGGAATTCAATCAAGCTTGAAATGTGTCTTTATATTATATAGCTAGTAGAACCATAAATTTTCACTAAAGTGGTAGTTTAGAGGGAAGCTCAATGTTATTGTTCCCAAAAAATCAATTTTTCCAGAAACATTTTTCAAGTGATAGGCATTTATGTGTGTGTGTGTGTAGATATTATTATCAGTAATGGATAGTTTAAAGTAAATCATTGGATCGTTGACGAGAAAAACATTCAGTAACGTCGCGGTTGATGGCCGATAACAGTCACCTTGGTGCACCATCCATTCTCATACATTTAATATATAAAAAACAAATCATTCCCAGAAGACCTCAAAACATGCATTTCCGATTAAAAACGCAACTTCAAAAATGTGACACATTCACTATGATCTGGTGTGAAACAATCACAGGACACTCACTCTCTTATTCTTGTTAGTAACAATTACACAGGGTGTCCCATTTAAACGGGCCACTTTTGAAATAACTCTTAAACGAATAAAGATATCAAAAAAGTGAACATAACGTTTGTTGAAGTATTTGCGCTCTAGTTTATGATGGTGTTAATGTTATTTGATTTTATTGCCGCCTTACACCTGAAATCGTTGATTGAAAGTTGCAATTTCCTTTTGACCCCCACTTTTTACTACTGTATTGAAAACTACTAAAAAAAATTAAGGATAATGCCGTTAATTTCACTTCAATAATTCAAACCGTTGCCGAGATATTCAATCATAAAGATTAAATTTTCGTCGTTTTTTTTCCTATATCTCTGTTTCATAAACTAAAATTAAAAGCGGAGTTTCTTATTAATTTCTAATAAATAAGAGAGTTCAAATGCTGACAACACTTGAAACCTATTTTAGAACCATAAGGGACTAAAACTCAGGTAAAACATCATTAAAACAAAACAATATTCCAGTTTATTTACAAAAATCGATAAACAAATATTTCCTATTGATTCAAAATGACCTCCTCGGCTTTTGTGTGTGTGTATGTAAACAGCATAGCTCAAAAACGAGAAACCGTAGAAAGTTGGAACTTGATATTCCGTTTAGGTATCACCATGGCATCTGACGGTGGCTCATCTGTCAAAATACCTCAACCGGAAGTACCACTTTACTAGTTGGTTTTTTTACTTTTTTGAGTTTTTCTCGAAAATGGCTCCGACGATTTTCTTCAAACTTGGTAAATCAACTATACATGCAAAGACAACAACTTTTATTTGAAACATTTCTCTGGGAAAATTCATTTAAGGGCACTTTCGGGGGAGAGGTGGGGTTAGGTTTAAAGTGCTATTTCAGTTTATTAAACAATTCTATCATCTAAATAATGTTAATTAGAATTTAATATGTTGTTGAAATTTCTAGTTTCAAAAATATCGGATAACCGGAAGTGAGTTTACATTACCACTTAACTAAATGATTTTTTCACTTTTTCGCGATTTTCTCAAAAATGGTTTCGACGATTTTCTTGAAACTTCTTATTTAAACTACACATACAAAGATCTACAACTTTTATTTAAAACATTATCTCTGGGAAAATTCATTAAGTGCACTTTTTGGAGGAGGGGTGGGGTTATGTTTTTCTCTAAAGTGCTATCATAGTTGATTATTCAATTCTATCATCCAAACAAAATTAATTAGAAATAAATAGATGGCAAAATTCCGAGTTTCAAGAAAATTAGTAAACCGGAAGTGCGCTTTTACTGGACATTTTTTTCAGTTTTTGACAAATTTTATTAAATTTGGTACACGAACTATAAAATTTGTCAATTATAACTTTGAGAACTGGAGTAAGAGAAAGTTGTGTGAGTGTTTCACACCAGATTTTTTCAAGTACGAATCATGTATTTCGTTTTTGGTCATTGATTTTTTTTTTTTTTTTTTTTTTTAGGCCTTCGTTGCAGCTTTAAATTCTTCAAATGAGCCCGATAATGTTGTTTTTGTCCTTCCCGTTAGGAAAGACATCATCAGCGTACGCCAGGTGCTGGCTTAACCTATTAATAGATTGTACCATTGGAGGTGGTTATGATGCCTCTAATGGCAGAGGGAGATAGGATCACCCTTGCTGCAAACCTTTATTTAGGAGGAAAGATTCCGAGATAGTACCCTGTTGCTGTGAGCCTGACTAGTTTTGCTGGGATACCAGCAACCAATCATACAATGAAACAGTTCAATACGATCCCAGGCTATCATACGGCTGCTGGAAATCGACAAAAAACTGATAGAAGGTCATATTCATATGTTTTATTTATAAAACCCTACTATTTTTATAGCCAGCACAACCAAACGTTTCTAAGAATTGTAATTTTAAAGAAAATGTATTCATTAAATTGTATTAATTGGAGTAAGAAAAGTTGTGTGTGAGTGTTCCACACCAGAAATATCTGATTATATTTAATATTTCAAGGTAAGATTTTAATGTTTATTTTAAATCAAATTTTATTTAAATATTTCTAGATATAAACTTGAAATCTACAGCACTATTTAACTAGTTAAATTTTAATTGATTGCTAATTTGTGAAACTCCAGTCATGCTAACCACGAGCCCGCCACTAGTTAAAGTTTAAATAGACACAATAATTGCCTTCAAGATTATTTTATAAGTAAATGTATACAAAGCTCATAAAAACACATTTATTTTGTATAATATATTACAAATAATAATAAAAGCGAAAATAAAACAAAGAAATAGCTCACGACTTTTCGATGTTAGAAAGCTAAATACATTAAAGTTTACAACACATATTATTTTAATGCTAAAATCAATTAACTTATAACTTGATTTTATATCAACAGAGAACACTGATTTATAAATTTTTCCCACACCAATTAAAGAAACTATTATCATATAAAATTATCAAAATTGAATTATTTCAGACATACATGTTTGAGATCACACTGAATATGATAAGAAGGCTTTAGCAAATAATCTGTTTATATGTGAGTGTGTGTCTGTAAACGTTCACACAACTTTCTCTTATTGCTGATGACAAAATTATAACTGATAAACTTTATAGTTAGTATACGAAATTTAATGAAATTCGTCGGTGTTATTACGAAGAAAATCGCTAACACTGAAAAAAACCTGTTCAGTAAAAGCGCACTTCCGGTATACTAATTTCTTGAAACTCGGAATTTTGGCAATCTATTTATTCTAATTAATTTTGTTAGATAGTAGAATTGTATAATTGTAATTTTTTTTTTTTTTTCCATGAGTGGGCAGGAGATAGAGGTTGTTAATAGTTACAAATATTTAGGGGTTATACTTACGCCTAAGCTATCTTTCCATCCCCATGTTAAAGAGAAGGTATCTTCCGCTAAGCTAGCTCTAAATACTGTCTGGTCGGGCTTTGTGGCTAAGGACAAGGTTTCTTCTTCTCTTAAGTTCCAGTTATTTAACTCTGTTTGCAGGTCAATTGCCTGTTATGTAGCCCAAGTTTGGGGGTTTGAACGGTATGAGATACTTGAAGCTGTTGCGTTTCTTTATTAAAAATCTGTTTTCTCTTCCGTCAGTTACCCCGAACTACATGCTTTATGCGGAGACTGATGTTGATCTGCTTGTGGTTTTTATCTTAAGACTACACATTAGGTACTGTCTTAGAGTTCTGGAGCTTCCTGCTCATAGATTGCCAAGGATTTCTGCTCAGGAAATAGTTAAAAGAAAAACTTATTGGTTAGCAACCTTGTTAGATAAGATAAGATTGGTGCATCGGGAGGAGTCTGCGTTGTGCATAAGTACGTCCTCGAGGTTTATTTACTATAAACAGCTAGATATGAGCTGTAAATTATTCTCCTTTGACCGCCAGTCCTCGTCATTGCATTTAAAAGAGATGAGGTGGTTATTTAAAATGAGGGGCGAATTATTATATTTAAATTGTACGTCTTGGGCGGATAAGGAGGAGATAAGAAAGAGATGTTCCTTATGTAACCTCAATACAAGGGAGGATATTGTACATTTTTTAGCAGTTTGCCCTATTCTCGCAGAATTTCGTTTACGTTACCTCGGAGTACGTTTACTAACTTTGCACTCTTTGCAAGCCCTTCTTAATGCTTGTAACTGTAAGGGGCTTATTAATTTTGCTCGATCTGCCTGGCAGTATCGGCACCAGCTTGTGCAGGAATTTAACTTTTGACTTGTGTTTTTTTCATTAAAATATATATATAATTTATAATTTTTGTTTTGGTTTGTTTTCCACGGGATACTCGTTTTTGTTTCTTCAATTTTTCGCTTAATTTGTTCTATTAATATTTCTCAGTAACCTTTTCATCATTAATTTTAATATTGTATAGTTTCAGAATAGTTTTTACTTTTTCAGTATTTTGTATTTATGTATCTTTTATTTTATTTGCAGTATGAATATATTTTTTTTTTTTCTCATGTATTACAGTAAACAAGAAAATATCTTTTATTAAAGGAATAGTATTTTTGATAAAATGTTTTTAACATCTTTCTCCGGCTGATATATAATTCCAAGCTGTAAATATTATGTATTAATCTTTCTGAATGTAAAATTTCAAATAAAATATTATTATTATTATTATTATTATTATTATTATTATAGTATAATTGTATAATTATCTATGATAACACTTTAGCGGAAAATATAAACCCCACTCCTCCTCCAAAAACCCCCTTCAAATGACTTTACCATGAGAAATGTTTCAAATGAAAAGTTGTAGATCTTTGTATGTGTAGTTGATAATAATAAGGTTTAAAAAAAATCGTTCAGATAAAAAACTGAAAAAAAAACCATTCAGTAAAATGACACTTCCGGTTGAACGATTTTTACGAAAAGTTTATTCTCAAGTTTCTTGGTAGCATTTTAACGAAATATTAAGTTTGTATCTTCTACGATTTTTCGTTTTTTGAGATATGCTGTCCTACACACATGTGCATACACAGACAGACAAACGGACCAATTGCTATAAACCATCTTTTTTGGGCTCAGGGGTCTTCAAAACGGATATTTCCTGTGAAAACTCGATATCGAAAATTTTTACACGATTACTAGGATTAAGAGTAAGTAAAAATCTGGTGTGAAACACTCACACAACTTAATACGGTCAAATATAAATAAAATAACAAATTCTCTTTAAATTTCAAATTTTTCTCATACGTTCAAATTCCGGCCACTTAAAAAATTCACTATTTCTATGTATAGTTTTCAATTTTTTAATAAATTTTATCCGTTCATAACGTTTATAGGTTAATTGATTTTCAACATAAAACCAATAAATAGGATTATATAGGAAATTTAAAATAATTAATTAATTAAAAAAAAAAGTGAATCTGGAAAATGTTATTTACCTATTTTTTTTTTTAATTTTACATCATTTTTTAGCGGGATTGTGGAATGGTAATACCGAGTATTACCTCCTCTTGCCTTTATCGCAGCTTCTAGGCGTCATGGCACAGCTCTTGAATCAAACAGGAAATTTCGATTTGTAAGATTAGAGCCCATTCGTCTTGAAGTTGCCCGTTCTAGTTCCTGAAGCGTCCCAGGAAGGACTAACCAATCTCTTATCCGTCTTCCAGGCATATCCCACAGATGCTCTATGGGATTTAACGCAGGGGAACGGGCAGGCTAGTTTAGGAAGTCAGTATGATGGTTATTAAGAAAGGCCTGCACTATGTGGGGTGTCTGTGGACGAGCGTTATTATGCATTAGTACAAACTCCTCACCTATCTCCTAATGAATTTTGTGGTTTCTATAAAGGTGCAATCTGGTATTTTATCGACGGACAAAATACCAGATGTTATCCAGCATTGTAGACCTACCCACATTTACAATAATAGCAATAGTTTAAAATAAATTCAATTCGCTATACTACTTCATGATTTATTTAGTTTTTTTTTTATATTTTTATATATTCTTTATTTGCTTTGTAACCTTTTACAAACCCTGAAGAAGGTAATAAATTTGCTGAAACGTCCGGTGAAAATTTGAATCAAACCTCCAACATCCATTTTACCACATTCTTTGATTTATTTGCATGCATGAAAATAATTGTTCACATCTTGAAGTAGCCATAACATTTGTTCAGCAAACCTTTTTCATTGCTGGGATACTTTATTATATTCTTGGAATTCCTACGTCGGGGTGGGGGGTGCAAGCCTACCAACACAGGCAAGTAGAAAATTATTACAATGTGAGAGAGCCAATAGCCCCGTTTACACGTACGCTCCGATCTGTCAGTTTTAACATGCCGCTCCGGAGTGTCACGCCAGAACGCGCACTTGGAGTGCGATGTAAAAAATGTGAACGCGCTAGACTGCACATCAGTCTGTAGGTATGGAGCCCCAAGTCCAATATCGTGCACAATTTAAAGGAAATTCCAGCGGCGTGTGGAATTCCCACCGAGGTGGAAAGTTTTATGAGACGCGCCAGCACTTCTTGCGCGCCAAGACTTCGCTCCGAGCATGTTGGAATATCGAGCATTTACACAGGCAGATTTGGCATGCACGTTTGGAGCGTACACACCAAAGTGTCGAAAACCTCTCCATACAAATGTACCTACCTAATAATGAACAAAAACACATTTGAATCTTAATGCCTCAGATTCCTCTCAAACACATCTATAAACTAATTTTTCAAAAAAATATTTCAAATAATGCTGGACTAGCAACGCGAAGGTCCCAGGTTCGAATCCAGCATGCTGCCCTTAGATTTTTTTTTTCCTACGAGCCTCTACAACTCACTGTACGGTTATGAGCAGTGTTGTCTGTAGCTAGAGAACACTGCTTGGAAGCCAGCAGTGCACTGAGAAGGCTCCGGGGGGCCACAGTAGATCTTTCAGGTCGCAGTGCGATAATCTCCTACAACAATCTACATCTACCACCTACATAATATTAATAGACATCAGAAAGATTTATAGAATATTAAATTTTGAAGAAAGCGGTTTACCCAAAATACCATTTTACAGAATAAGTTTTTTTTGGAATTTTCTCAAAAACGGCTATAACGATTTTCATTAAACTTGGAATACTTGCTGCATAGATAGAAACGTATCACTTTTATTTGAAACATTTTTTTGAAAAAAAAAAAATCTGGTGTGAAACACTCACACAACTTTCTCTTACTCCAGTTCTCCAAATTATAATTGACAGCTTTTATAGTTTGTGTACCAAATTTAATAAGATTCGTCGAAAACTGAAAAAATTGTTCAGTAAAAGCGCACTTCCGGTTTACTAATTTTCTTGAAACTCGGAATTTTGGCCATGTAGTTATTTCTAATTAAATTTTGTTTGGATGATACATTGTATAATCAACTGTGTAGCACTTTAGAGAAAAATACCACCCACCCCTCCCCTAGAAGTGCCCTTAAATGAATTTTCCTGGAGAAATGTTTCAAATAAAATTGTAGCTCTTTGTATGTGTAGTTGATATAGCAAGTTTAAAGAAAATCTTCGGAGCCATTTTTGAGAAAATTGCAAAAACGTAAAAAAAAACACTAGTAAAGTGGTACTT
>JAAEAF010008320.1:0-37808 GCA_011037195.1 Triatoma infestans | reverse complement strand
AACGAAAAAGCACGTAATTTGACATGATCGCAGTACTTCCTGTTACTAGTAGTAAGAGAAAATAATATAATTCAAATAAAAGTTATTATATAGTCCCTCTAGATGTGTATAAAAGACATTTTAATGAAAAACCGTTAGAACTTTTTTCATCGGATTTTATGGTTTGAAAACTGGACAGAATATCAACTACTTCCTACGATTGTTTATTTGTGATATATATTTTGTTCATACCGATACATGTGATAATAATTGAAAGTAGCATGGGCTAACAGTGTTACAAGAAAAATTATTATTTATAATTATAATTTTAAAATAATTATTAATTATATTACGTATATTTTTGTCAATAAAACATAGCTTGGATGTTCACAGTATTATTAAATAAACAAATCAATTTCCAGATAAGCCATTATTCAGCGAAATGAAATCGTATTTTTTTTTTATAAAATATTATGTAATAAGTTTGTTAAGAAAAAGGAAATTACCTTTGTAATAGGAAAGGCTTGATAATCTCATTTCCTGTTCATAACCGACATAGTGAGAGAGAGAGAGAGAGTTCCTTTATTTTTGATTGATGTAGAGGAAAATTCTGTTACAAAATGTCAGAATTTAAAATGTAATTTTTCTTACTATGAATCTGTTGTGGTTTAATGCAACAAATATGATTATTTTTTTATATATATAACAACAAATAAATGTAGGTTTTAAAATTTAGATTATTCTATTCTTGACATCCAAGGGGGACTTCGAAGCATATTTATCGGTTAAGAATTTAAATTCATAAGTTAGGCACAAATCATGAAGTGTTTACTTATCACAATTCGATCTTACAGATCAATGATTATGCTATATTTGCAAAGGAATTCAAGCCCAAACAACATAAAAAAAAAAAAAAAAAACACATAAAAAAAAAAAAAAAAAAGTAAAAAGAGGGATAAATAGATTTTCCTCTCAACTTTTATTGATCATTTACTTGAAAGACAGAATTTACCACCCATATTTAATGTCCTTAAACAAAAAAAACATGTCAAGCGCATGTCTTATTTATATAATTTTCAAAGTTTCATGATTCTCTTCGGTATTATAGAAAAAGTTTTATTATTTTTTTAATTTAAGGCGCGTCAACATTTTGATCTTGGCGCCCGGAGCTTCTCATTGCAACTGCCGGTTCTTCATCGTTATAGATAAACGTTATCACCGGACAGTACTGTGGAGTTCCTAGGGGAAAGATCTAACGGGGTTGCATTGCTGGACTCAAACCCGGTGCTTCCGTTAGGAGTGTAGTGCGCTAACCGACGGACTAATCCCTCCCCTAAAAAAAAATTAAAATGTGTAACTCACCAGTGGTGCCATCTAGGAGAGAGCAAGGTACCTAAGGTTCTCTTAGTGTGGCCGCAGGAAGCGCTGGCGGCGCTCTAAGTGCTCTTCGGAAGAATTGAGAGAGCTAGAAGGTTCTCTAAACCGGTATAAATAGAGGACCACATGAGAATTGAGAGAGTTTCCAGGTACAAACGAGTCCTAGTTTGTGAAAAGTGTATAAAAAGTGAACAAAGTGAACATTTGTGGTTTAAACTGTGAAGTAATTATTATTAAGTGTTGTAATTTATTGTGTATAACAATAAATTGGTGTTTTCTTTATTGAAGTTTAGAGTATTTTATCTATACGAACCCACTTAAAACTAGTTGCAGCAGCTAGTGTGGAGGGAAAAACGTTACAATATTATGAAAACCTCAAAATATTATTAAATTTTGGTCTGTTATGATGAGGCGTGCGAACATAATAATGTTCAAGTCATAAACTGTCTTACTGAAAAGTACATTTAGATCAAACACACGGGAACATTTCATAAAACATGTATTGTCCGTGATGAAAAACAGCATGTCAAAAATTTTGACAAGTAGATCAATTTGTTCTCGCCTTGCGAGTTACAAGAAAGTAAAATAAATGATTTAACAAACAATAATGCGGGGCAGAGGCACTCTTAAAATTTTCTTGGAGGGTTCCTTAAAGACTCGGCAGAACAAATATGGAGCTAAAATAGTTACAGGGCATTGCCTTTTAAGGAACCATCAGGATAATGTGAGTTTCTTTTGCGGAGCCACTCTGAAGAAAATGCAGCCAAAAGTATGAGGAGAAACCGTTCCACTTTCTTGGAAAGAGCATGCCTTATTTGGCGCCAAACGCCAAAAAATCGAAAAATTTCACTCGCGTAAGCCTCGGCGTTTATTAATGATTCAGGGCTGAAGTGTGAGGTGTTATACGGTGTGCACACAGGGCCCTAGCAGTGGCCTAAGTTCAAGATTAGATTAGAGAACCATAATAGAAGTTAAATTTCAGTGGTAATTAAAAAGAAAATAATTAAAAGAAAGAACAAACTTCATGAAAATACTTAAAAAAGAGATTAGAGAGAGAAACTTTGTTTTAGCCCATTTCTCTAAAATTCGTTTAGGCCTATAATTGAAATGTAATACTTTAAATACCTTTTATCTTAGGATTAAATCTACAATGTTTTGAAAAAAAAAAAAATTAAAAAACAAATGTTTGAAAATTGAGATTTTTTTTGTATGTTTTTTTTCACTTTAAAGTAAAATAATTTACAAGATTAATGTAAAGAGATTATTACTGTGAAAATGGTATGAAAAAGAGAAAGGGGTGCCAATCTTTGTGATATACTTCAAGAGAGAGATTATATGCCAAAATACCTTGGAAATTTTCTTTAAGTACTTAAACGACACTCCAGATATAAAATTCAGGGAGTTCCTAACCTTACCTTCCATTTTCTATTAACAGTTTATTTCTACAGTAATGCTCCTTCCAGTGCTAGAGGTTTATTATTGAATTAAATCGGTTTTTAAAAATAACTTTCAAAGTGCTGCTCATTTCTCATTTAAATTTATATTATAGAAAATATTATTAACAACTTAAATGATTCTATAATTTTCCATAATAATTACTTTCTTTTTCTTTAAAATTTCAGTATACTAATTCCATCTGCGGCGGGAATCTGTTATACTTATGAGGCTCAGGATTGGACATACATATATTCAAATATATATATATATTTTGACATATAATTGACATAAATTTATTCAATAAGATTTAGGTAAGGTTAAGTTAGGTTTTATTTATTTGGGGGTGTGGAATATCGAGTACCTCCCCATAAAATGAATGAATGGATATAAAGGTGAATGTATTTATTAGTGTGAATGTATTTATTAGCGTGAGTGTATCTAATAGCGTGGTGTGTGTTTTATTAGCATGAAAGTATTTATTGGCTTGGGTATTGGTGTAAATGTTTTTAAGTTAGAATTTTATCTGGGGGGGTGCAAGGAATTTTTTTTTATAGAATTACTTCACCCCCACTTCTAGTCTATTTAGTTGTATCTTACTAGTTTATTTAAGTTCATTTTAGAGGGTGGTAGAACCTTTAAAAGAGTACTCCCACCCACATCAGAAGCAAATAACCCTTTTATTATAACTTTTATTAATGATGATGTGGAAAATATCATTTGCAGGGCATGCAAACTCTTACTAGTACATAGATTTTATATCATGTTAATACGCGATAGCTGAAATAGGTAAAATTGAGGCAAAACTAAGTGTGACAGAGGGTGGCTATAATCCTACCATTCTGGTATCCCCCCTCAGGTGAGAAAGGCAAAGGATGGGGTCACACGTCGTTGTCAGCTCCCCCCCTCGACTGGCTTCGATGGCTAAAGTGAGGAGGAGATGGCAGTCATGCTACAGTATCACCTGGTTCCATGCTACTTCTAAAGGAAGCTGCGATGGATATTGTGGGAAGAAACAAAGCCTCATCCCAGCTCGAGTGGTCCTAAATAACTACCTCGGCGTTGCCGATTAAGTTGTCGAAGCGCCAAAAAAAAAAAAAACTATTGCAAGCAGATAAGATTAACCCAGTACTAAGTGTCCACTTGTGACAAAGCATCGAGATCAGTCTCAGGAAGTTGTCCATTTGAGATCACTTTCGGTCTCGAGACAGTTTTCTGAGACTCGACAGTCACTGCAGTCTCGAGAACAGGAACATTTCGTGTCCACTTGAGAGTCAATTCCCAGTCAGTTGTAGGATTTGATCGCAGTTTGTTTATTTTTATCTTTTTTTTCCTAGTGGATTCGCGTCAGGCCATAGTTTTTATAATTGCGTATAAGATTGCGAAAAAGCAGTACAACAGAGTTTGGTTACAAAATTATGTTCAGAGTAGTTTGTTTGTTTACGTATTTAAAACCTAAATCTGTGAGTGTAAAATTGAACTGAAAAAATTATTTTTTTTCCCCAACTTTTGTTGTTTTTTTGTGTTTGCGTTTTATTTACAAAATAAACATCAAAATTCATAACGGTGCGTTTTCTGTTTTTTAACATGCACCTGTATTTGGCAAAATTTGGAATTAACTGAACATCATCGCTTGAAATTACTTGATGGTATCTCTCACATACTCTGCACCTTTTCATGTCCTATTTATATGCGCGCCTATTGGGAGGTTAAAAAAAAAAAAAAAAAAAAAAATTAACCAAAATACAAATAAAAATTAAATAAAAATATAGAAAATCCGAAATAAAAAATGAAAAATACACACAAGAATGAAATCAAGTCTCCGAGAGTTGCAAGAAAATCTTGCAAGCACTGATAGAAATCTGGAGACTGAATCACGGCAGCAAAAATGAACATGTCCACTTGTGACAGTTACGCTATTGGAAACTTGCGCGGGCTTGTCTCCGAGACTGCTCTCAGGCCCCTATCCACTTATGATGGATGCAAGAAATTATACATATTTTAATTGAAGAAAATTATGAGAAAAATGCGAGGTTGTTGGCAAAAAGGGTAACCCAGGCAGAAGAAGTACAGTTACAGGAAGAGTTCATGAACTTCGTTAACATTGTCTGCCCCATCTTCTCACAGGGGAGGATTTGAACGAACAATTAGAAGGCATTCCTTCAAGACAGTCTGAACAGCCATTCAAGCCAGAGCATTTGCTTCAGGAATCGCTCTCTTAAACTCATGCCAGAGATAGAGTTTTAACATTTATTCTAGATTAACAATTGATCTATTAAGCATAATAGTTGTGATATTGTAAAATATTTAAATATCTTTAAAGATAATATATTTAATTTAATCTACCAGTGCCTTCTTCATTATTTCTTAATACTTCTATCTCTATTATAACACACACACACACACACACACACAAGCTCTTTATCAAACACAAGCCACTCACAAGCTACTACACTACAACACATCACATAATTACATTTCACACTTGTGATAATAGTCTCGAGACCATTTTTTTTCACATGTGGACACATAGCATAAGAAGAATTATTCATTACATTCCGAAACTAAGAAACATGTTTGCAGATTCTCTGTTTGGATGATAAAAAAAAGTTTTTAGCAAATCTACATAGTTTGAATATACTTTTAATATTTTCCAACCATTTAAGAGCATGCAAATGTGATGGATGTGAAAACATCAAGAAGGAGAGCAAGGAATTTACCAATTGCGGTCAACGATTTACCCCAAGCCATTAGATACAATGCAGACAACGTTACCAGATACAGAAGACAATAAGTGAGACGTTGTCATACCTGCTGAGGGAAAATCCCTTACAACACAAACACGAAGGACAATAAAATACACGACTTGTCATTGTGTGTGTCCCTCTTATATAAGGAGTAGCGGACGAGTCAGAAACATAGTTATAATCAAGAGAGTTATCATCGTATACTTGTTTTACCCGCTCGCGAACGCGTCCCTATTAATTTGCTATATATATGTTATCTAGTCATTGTAAATTAAGTATATGTGTAAGTAAAATTATATATATATATATATAAATATTCAGTAAAATTAATTAATTCCAATTTAAACCATCAACACTCTGGTTAAACGACCAACACACAAACCATTTTGTGAAAACCTAATACAGCCATTATCATGTATTATATTATATATATATATATAAAGATAAAATATTATATAATTGAACTACAGATTAACTTAACCAATAGCCACAAAATAAAATAAAATAAATTTTATTTTCAATTAATTTTAAAATCCACTTTAATATCCTAGAGCGAGAGTGTTAAGAGTTTCCGGTTTGTGTCGGCTGTGCCATCATTTTAATTTAGTCTTCAGATGGATATGTAACTTTGTAGTGAGTAATTGTTACATACATAGTACCCCAAACTAAAGCAATAAAAGGTAGGCTGGAAAATTATAGTGGTTCCTATTTATGTCTAGCCATAATGGTACTGTCTAGCCATACCTATTGTAATGACATGGCAAAGTCATTGACATCGGCAAAGTACGCCAAAGAAATAATCAACAAAGGGTGAAAATAGTAACACTGTTGGCCGCCGACAGCCGCGGTCAACCAAACAAACACAAAGCCTTTTCATCAATTCTCACCTCAAAGGCAGGCACCGCGATAAGTATGGCCACTAAATAAGGTCAGAAAACTACGAAGGTCGCACAAGGCCGCACACTAAGACAGATATCTTGGTGTGAGTGTGAACAACAGTATATAAAAACCCTATGATATACGACGAAAGCATTATTATATCATCTACGACCAAACTATACACGAGCGGCAATTCACAGTTATATTCAACTTATCATTCTCGTAGTTGTGCACTTTAGTTCGTTATTTTAACCATTCTAAATTATCAGCTATTTATCTTCTATTTATTATTAAGTATTTTATTATAGTTATTAGTTACCATTTATCACGTTTAAATTATTGTTAAAATACAGTTTAATTTTATATAAAAAACCGTTTAATAATTCGAGCCCTAACTTCCAAATCTCTCAAACTAACTTCCGCCCTCTTCAAGACATCTGCTATTCCAAGGAATCACACATCAAACGATTCCATTACATCTAATACCTGATTCCATTACATCTGGTGGCAGCGGTGGGATCAGAACATCTAATATCTGATTCCATTACATCTATCTGATTCCATTACACTATCTATAATGGTACTTATTGATTGTCTGGAATTTTTACATGAATAAATATAGGTCAATGAAAATATTCATTAAAATTCATTCATTCAATCATAATTATTATATTTCATCTAATCTAATTGTTTCATACAATCAATTAGTAGTTGCCTTGTATTATTTTCTGTGGACATCAATAATTCATTAACCTTTTCTTTCTGTCAAATGTGAATTTTTTTGTTATTTAAGAAAAATTAATTTTTAAATGGACATTTTGAAGGCTGATTCAAGAATAAAAATTTAGCATGGAGTCAATTTATGTAAAGTGTTATTTGGAAAAATATATGGTATACTAAAAATATTTGTTAATATTTACAAATAATAACGGTTTATTTACATGTTATTTTCTTCATGAAAATAATAATATTTATTTCTTTATATCTATTAATAAATAGAATTATAATTGGCTCTTTATATGGCCATTATAATTACGATATACTTGTTTGGAACTTCTAGTCCAAATAGAGCAGATATGGTTAGTAAGCATTTATTTAAAACTGCATATTTTAATTGTTAGTTAAGAATACATTTACATTTCTATTTCTAAAGATTCAGCAGATTAATAAAGATTAATTTAAATATAGTTAAATCATTGTTAAGTAGTAATAAAATCGATTTGAAATTGAAATAAAGAAAGTAGATGATTTTATAGTTTTTTTTGCTTTCCCTTTTACTCCTAGTAAGAGGAAGGAAGTATTGTAATCGTGTCAAATTTTCGATATTGAGTTTTCACCGGAAATATCCGTTTGTGTGTGTATGTATATGATCAACATATCTCGAAAACAAAAAATCGTAGAAAGTTCAAACTTGATATCCAATTTAGGTATCACCATGGCATCTCACAGTGGGTTATCTGTCAAAATTCCTCAACCGGAAGTACCACATTACTAGTTGCATTTTTTTTACTTTTTTGCGATTTTCTCAAAAATGGCTTCGACGATTTTCTTCAGACTTAGTATATCAACCACACAAACAAAGAGGTACAATTTTTATTTGAAACATTTACATTCTAGGAAAATGCATCTAAGGGTACTTCTGGGGGAGGGTTGGGGTTAGGTTTCCATCTAAAGTGCTATTTTAGTTTATTAGACAATTCTGCCAATCTAAATAATGTTAATGAGAATTAAAAATATGTTGTTGAAATTCCGAGTTTGAAAAAATATCGGATAACCGGAAGTGCGTTTACTTTTCCACTTTACTAAATGATTTTTTTTCCATTTTTTCGGGATTTTCTCAAAAATGTCACCGACGATTTTCTTGAAACTTTTTATATAAACTAAACATATAATGATGTATAACTTTTATTTAAAACATTTCTCTGGAAAAATTCATTTAAGGGCACTTTTATGGGAGGGAGGGGGTTATGTTTTTCTCTAAAGTGTTATCATAGTTGATTATATACAATTCTTATCATCCAAACAAAATTAATTATAAATAAATAGATGGCCAAAATTCTGAATTTTAAAAAAATTAGTAAACCGGAAGTGCGCTTTTACTGGACAGTTTTTTTTTTTTCAGTTTTCGGGGAATTTCATTAAATTTGGTACACAAACTATAAAATTTGTCAATTATAATTATTGAGTACTGGCGTAAGAGAAAGTTGTGTGAGTGTTTCACACCAGATATTTTTTTTTTTTTACATATTTTGTTCTCTCGCGTAAGAGAAATTAAAAAGCTTCTCATTCATTAGAGATTAAAGGTAGTTTTTATTCTTGAATTAGTAGAATTAATATTAGATTTCAACTTCTGTAGATTTAAAAAAAAAAAAATGTCTATTTAATCTTCAGTTCCAAGATTTTAATTTTAATTTTTTTTTCCATTTTTGAAAACTTTTCATTTACTATTTAGTGTATTAGTGTAGAATTTTGAGAATGGAATACAATTTTCATTTATTTTTTTTCCACTCTTTTACCACAAAACAGAGTGAGAGATTTTTAAATTTCCTACAAGTTAATCTTAGCCCTATAAATCACTTTCATTTCACAATGTATACTTTAACACAGTATTGTCAGTTTTGTCAGTTTTTTTTTTAATACTACAATTCTTTGAAATTTTGTACAATGCTTTTTATTTATTTTTGGTTCGTTTTTTTTTTTTTTATTAATTTATTTTTTCATTGGTTCGTTCCTAATGTAAAAAAAAAAAAAAAATCTGGAAATCTGCAGAGAGCTTTTAGTAAATTGCAATTGGCAAAGCTACGAAGTATTTTTGTGTAAATTGTATAATCTTTGGTCGAGATTAAAACTGTATAACTGTAGCACTATATATTGTATTTTTTTTTTTTTTGAGGGTTCTGTACTGCGACCATTTTGTTTGATCTATTTTTACCCCCGCTGGTGCCGAAGATAAGCTAGGTCATCTACAGTAGCCCTTCCAGGTTGAGCTCCCTAAGTAATCCCAAAATCCTGGAAGATTCTAGGGTAGGTATTTGCTCTCCTCCCCTCTCCAGGCTACTAAATCTTCTTTGAATGACGGCATCACAGTCTGTATCGGAGGTATATCGGAGTTTCCTCCATCTCTCCACAGAATCTGCATGTGCCATCATCTTCTAGGCCAAGCTTCCTCAGGTCTCCCCTGGGTCTGCAATGCCCCGTAAGGAATCCCGTAAGAATACGGATCCTATTCTTACTCAGACTGGTGCAGGCTTTCGACCTTTGCTGGTTATAACCACTCAGCCTGCCTCGGTCCCGGGATGGTGTTCCAGAGACTTCTTTTGGGATGATAGGAGATACAGCGCCTTTTTTTATCAGGGTGTCGGCTGCCTCATTACCTTTGTAGTGGAATCGTTTATTGTGATTCCTATGGTATGTAGTAGATGTCTTGAAGAGGGCGGAAGTTAGTTTAGAGATTTTGGAAGTTAGTCTCGAATTACTTACTAACACTGAATTTTATAAAAATAGCCTATATTTTTACAATAATTTAAATGTGAACTATTAACATGAAATACTTAAAAATAAATAAGAGATAAACAACTAATAATTTAAAAATGATTAAAATAAATAAACTAAGATGCACGACTATGATATAAGTATAAGTAAAACCTGTATAGGGACGCGGAACTGCTGCTCGTATAACGATGTACTCGTATAATCTAATGACGTACTGGTATATAATGATGATTTACTGACATACTCGTGTATAATAATTACTGACGTACTCGTGTATAATAATCCCTTCTTCCAATAGGGCGAAGTTTATATTAGTGTTAGCAGCACTCACACGAAGACATCTGTCCTAGTGTGCGACCTTGGTTAGTTCGGTGACCAGTGATTTATGTCAGTGGCCAGCTTTATCGGTGCTTGCTTTGATGTGAAGTATTGACCCTTGTATTGAAAAAGGGCTTTGTTTGTTTGGCTGCGGCCTTGCCTTGAAGACAGCGGCCGGCTAGGCCACTAGTTATAAATTATCTTTTATTCTTGCCATCCTTTGTGAAGATAGCAGCTGGCTGGAACCATTTTGACATTGCTATGACTTTCATGTGTCATTACACCTTCCACGTCGACATGTCCTGGCACCCAATATAGGGTAACTTTATTTCTTCTGCCTAGGTCATTAAGCTTATCTAGGCACTCCCATACCATTTTAGAACTGATAACATAAGAACTCAAAGCTTTAATGGCCGCTTGACTATAGGATAAGATAACTATCTCCTGATTCCGATATCCTCTGTCAAGGTTCATCTGAACGCACCTTCCAATAGCGTGAATTTCAGCCTAGAAGATGCTAGGAAACCTACCCATGGGTTCCGAGTGTTTGGTTCTAGGCCCAAACACTCCTGCCCCGGTTCCTTCGAGGGTCTTAGTCCCATCTGTATACTACTTAGTGCTTGCTAATACTAGCCAGGGCGGATCCTTCGCTCCATTCCCTTTTCATAAAGCTAGCTTCGTAGAAAAATTCCTAACAAAACTATATTTCTTAGCCTATCACTAGGAAGGTTCCAGGGGAGGGAGCCCTGGATCCAAAAAGGATTTTGACTGTCAAAAAAGAATTTTTTGTATTTATATGTTGTAGGCCTTGAAAAAGACAATATATTTGTCGAAACGTTGGCAAGAATTTAAGTTTTTTTAATTTTTTTTTTTTTAAAAAGACCGAAACTCACAATCCTTTTCCTTCAATGTATCAAGGTTCATGAACTTTTCCAATAACTGTACTGTTCTACCTGAAATGTCCTTTTGCAATGGAATTGTCACACATTCTTAATATTTTTGATTTTTTTTTTTTTTTTAATATATTTTTATGTTGCTTGCATCCACCAAAAGTGTTTGAACTATTTTCTATGATTTCATTACATATTAATTTTCATAATAATTTTGATCCGTTATGACAAACTGTCCCTTAAACCATGTGATAGGGGGCAATTCTTCATAACAGGCGCCTGCTACTACTAAGCTACCCTTACTTTTATTACCATAATTTAATCTTTTTTACCTGCCCCCCTATGAGATGAATTTAACCCCAAGAAAACTTTAGAGATTTTGTAGTATTACATTCTCTTAGGTAGTTTCACAGAAAATGACATGTAGTTTCACAGGAAACAACAAACAAATGTTGTTGTTTTTTTACTTTCTCTTACTCCTAGTAATCGTATCAAATTTTCGATATCGATTTTTCACTGGAAATTCCGTTTTGAGGTCCTCTGAGTCCAAGAAAGTGGTTTTTAGCAAACTGTGTGTGTGTGCGCGTGTGTATGTGAACAGCATAGCTCACAAACGAAAAACCGTAGAAAGTTGAAACTTGATATTCCATTTAAGTATCACCATGGCATCTGACAGTGGCTCATCTGTCAAAATTCCTCAACCGGAAGTACCACTTTACTAGTTTTTTTTTTTTTTTTACTTTTTTGCAATTTTCTCAAAAATGGCTCCGACTATTTTCTTCAAACTTGTAACTACGCATATAAAGGTCTACCACTTTTATTTGAAACGTTTCTCAGGGAAAATTCATTTAAGGGCAATTTAAGGGGTGGGGTGGGGTAAGGGTTGCATCTAAAGTGCTATTTCAGTTTATTAGACAGTTCTGTTATCTAAATAATGTTAATTAGAATTGAATATGTTGTTGAAATTCCGAGTTTCAAAAAAAAAAAAAAATTGGATAACCGGAAGTGCGTTTACATTACTACTTTACTGAATGATTTTTTTTTTCACTTTTTCGCGATTTTCTCAAAAATGACTTCGACGATTTTCTTGAAACATCCTATATAAACTACACATACAAAGATCTACAACTTTTATTTAAAACTTTTCTCTGGGATAATTTATTTAAGTGCACTTTTGGAGGAGGGATGGGGGGTTATGTTTTTCTCTAATGTGCTATCATAGTTGATTATACAATTCTATCATTCAAACAAAATTAATTATAAATAAATAGATAGCCAAAATTCCGAGTTTTAAGAAAATTAGTAAACCGGAAGTGCGCTTTTACTGGACAGTTTTTTCAGTTTTCGGCGAATTTCATTAAATTTGGTACACAAACTATAAAATTTGTCAATTATAATTTTGAGAACTGTAGTAAGAGAAAGTTGTGTGAGTGTTTTACATCAGATTTTTTTAGACATGTATTTGTTTGGAATAGATATAAACTCAATAAACTCAATAAACGGAAAATCATAGAAAACTCAAACTTCTAGATTCCATTATTAGACTGGACAATAAGTTTTTTTTTTAATTAAAATCGGTGAACTGGAATTATCACTTTACCGAATGGTCCAATAATTTTTTTATATACTTCTTATACTTATCGACTTTATTTGAACCTTTTTCTAGGAAAAATTAATTTATTTTAATGACTGTTCGTCCCTGTGTCCGGGTTACGTGGCCTTTATAAACTGTCATTTTATTCAAAAAATATTACGATTTCTCCATTCATATATTTATAAAAAAAAATTCTAAAAGGAAGTCTCCCACCCCCATTTAAATGGTTCATTTAAATGGTTTCTGGTTGTCCAATTTTCTGCCAAAAAGAATACTTATAATTTCCTTTAAAATTGGCATGGTAACAAGTCATTTTTCCAGATTAATTAATTTTGAAGGTTGTCTAGGAAAGCTGCGATAGATATAATAGCTTGATTAACAAATATTATACTTTGCTTTTAGGGGATAGTACACTGAAATGTGAAACATCTATTGCAACTCAGGAGCCTTCTCAGATCACTGCGTTCTCTAATTACAGACAATAATGCCTATCACCGAACAGTAAGCCTCATAGGAAAAGAAAATCTAAAGGCGGCACTTGAACCGGAGATCTCCGCGTGGGAGTCCAGCGTGCTACCACTTAAATTATGACGTTACAGTTTTTTTTTTATAATTCTGCTTTATTTGACAATAATAATTATAGACAATAATAATTATAGAATAGTTTGGATTGAAGTACAAAATAAACAGACTGTGCAACATATCAATAAACAGAAAACTTGAAGCAAACAACAAAACAATTTGAAGTGAACAAAAAGATTTAAAGTAAACAGTAAACATATAATGAATAAACTAAAAAATATGATAACTGAAAAAAATTACTACATTATGAGTGTAAATGAAATCTTAAGTAAATTTTTTAAATAATAATAAATGTTATTTACATGTTCGGCTGACGGGGGGGCGTTTAACAAATTTGAAATTTTTTTCTATAAGCCATGTAAAATGGACATTCGAGAAATACGTGTGTAATTTTCTCTAATTTATTAGAATTACATAACGGGCATGATTCTTCTGTGTTCATTTTGTAATATGTATTATTAACATACAAAGTTATTTGTTTAATTGGAGAGACTCTAAATTGACTTAACAGACAAACTCTGGGCAGACACATCTAAGATATTGTTGTTGTTGACGTGCTCTATTTTTATTATAGGTATTTTTATAAATTACATTGTATGAGGAATTATTGATACAATCTGTTATCTGATTTATTTAATAACATTTTATATTGTTTTAATAAATTATTCTAATTTTTTATTATTAAATTTGAATCTTATTCATACCAAAGCCATTCAAAATCAGTTTCTATTAATATTTGTTTTAATTGTGTTACCCAATTATATTTGCTTAATTTATTGTTACTATTATCATCCATATTTTTTAATTTAAAATAACATATTTTAGGCAGTCTGTTTTCACACATTAACAATATCTTAATCCACCACTTGAATTTGACAATTTGGTGTGTTTGATTTTAGTTAAACCGTACTCAGCTCTTACAATGTATCCCGGAATGTAACGTTACAATTTGTTTAGAACAAGGCTAAGAAATTTATATACAAGAAAAAAAGCGGGAAAAACTTACAGCTTAGGGAAAATACTATAAGAGGATGACATGCTTTTAATCTTTGGTGTCTATAACGAATGGAAGGATCGTAAATGGTAATTACGCGGCAGAATTGATTGGGATGACAGTCCTTGAATAGTGAAGTGGAATTTCAGCTGAGGAATGTACCAGGATCGATTTTTTAGTGTGTCATGGCTAGTTAGTCAGTCAGAAGTCTCAAAATTTGTTTTAGGTTCTCTGTTAGTTTTTTTTAATGTTAACTGCCAGTAGTCAGGCTTTAAGGGAGGAAGCGTTCAGTAAATCGTTTCCAATGATAAATAGAGTGTTTTGTTTAGCCATCTTTGAGTCATATGAGAATAATGAGAAAAATTGTGTTATAGTCATTTTTCCTGGAAATTCACTTTACCCTGTGGGTCGAAAAGTTCAATTGTAGTCCAGAATTATGCACGATATTTGACTTGGTGTTAGTCCAAGAGATCAAAGCATTGTTGTATTTAATTCGCCTGTTGATTGCAGGTCTATGTTTAGTGAATAGTATGGCGTTAGTTCTGTCATGATTTATTTTTATATTATATTAAGTACAGTATTTTTTTGTCAGTTTGTCTAGTGTATATGTTAGGTTACCTATAAAATGTGTGATGGATGCAAGAAATTATATCTATTTTATTTAAAGAAAATTAATGAAGAAAATGCAAGATCGTTGGCAAAAAAGGGTACGCAGGTAGAAGAGTACAGTTACAGGAAAAGTTCATGAACCTTGTTGGCACTGTCTACCCCTTCTTTTCACAGGGGAAGATTTGAACGAACAATTAGAAGATATTCCTTCAAAACAGTCTGAAACAGGCATTCAAGCCAGAACACTTGATTCAGGAATCGCTCTCTTAAACTCAGTGCCAGTGATAGTGATTTGCCTTTATTCTAGATAAACATCTGATTTATTAAGATATAGTTGTGATATTGTAAAGTACTAAAAATTTGCTTAGAGAATAATATATTTATTTTAAAAACAGTGGTGCTCTCTTGATTATTACTAAACATATATACTTACAATCCCCTTCACTAAACCGCTGAAGCCACTACAAGCTGCCACTACACTACAACACATCCACACCAACCACATTACAAATCCTATTTCAAGGAAACGTCTGATATCTTAAGCAAGTTTATCAATTAGAACTGTGTGAAATAAAGTAAGAGAGGACAGTTGAATGCCTCACATTTAGCATTATTAATTAAGCTCTGATATTTATAATAAAACTAGACATTTTAATTTTACCCGATAAGATTCAGCTATTCAAATTTCAAATTTATTAATATAGAAATTAAAAATTTTAAAATGTTTTTAAAATATACACAGTTTGAAATAAACAGTGTAAAATATTACAGTTTAAGTAGGGTAAAGCAAAGAAATTGAAAAAAATAACAGGTAAAAAGAAGAGCGTATAATAAAAGAAGCCCCATATCTAATATATATTATATATATATATATATATGCTAGGAATATAAAATTAGTCAGGTACGGGAGGAGTCCGGCCGGCTTATAATGCTGCTACATAATAGAATGTGCTAGTGCCACAACTAGGCAGAATTATTCAGAATGGTAAAAGGGCAAGGTAAAAGTAGATTACTAGTAATGTAACTGGTCCATATTACATGCTGCTTTTCTAGCCTACTACATCTTACAGTTTGTTTTACATCCTTAACTTTCTACTCTTTACAACATTGCCGGCTGTATTCAGCGCTACATTATTTATATTAAACTGAATATAGAGATAAATTACGAGAAACAATTCTCAGTATTATATGTAATTTTTTTTTTTACAGAATTTTTTTTTTTTTTCTTATAAGGTTGAATCTATGATATTTCTTTGCGGTACATTTTTTTACTTTCTCTTGCTCCTAGTAAGAGGAAGTATTGTAATCGTGTGAAATTTTCGATATTGAGTTTTCTACAGAAATATCCGTTTTGTGGTCCCCTGAGTCCAAAAAAGTGGTTTTTAGCAAATGGTCTGTGCGTGTGTGTGTATGTATGTATGTATGTGAACAGCATAGCTCAAAAACGAAAAATCGTATAAAGTTCAAACTTGATATTACGTTTAGGTATCACCATGGGATCTGACGGTGCGTTATCTGTCAATATTCCTCAGCCGGAAGTACTACTTTACTAGTTGTTTTTTTTATGTTTTTGCGATTTTCTCAAAAATGGCTCCGATGATTTTCTTTAAACTTGGTATATCAACTACACATACGAAGAGCTACAACTTTTATTTGAAACATTTCTCCAGAAAAATTCATTTAAGGGCACTTCCGGGGGAGGGAGGGGTTAGGTTTCATCTTAACTGCTATTTCCTTTTTATTAGACATTCTGTCATCTAAATAATGTAATTAAATATCATAAATATGTGTTTGAAATTCCGAGTTTGAAAAAATCAGATAACCGGAAATACGTTTGTTTTGACACTTTACTTAATGATTTTTTTCATTTTTTCGCGATTTTTTCAAAAATGGCTCCGACGATTTTATTGAAACTTCTTATATAAACTAAACATACAAAGATCTATAACTTTTATTTAAGACATTTCTCTGGAAAAATTCATTTAAGGGCACTTTTAGGGGAGGGGTCGGGTTACAGCTTCCCCTAAAGTGGTATCATAGTTGATTATACAATTCTATCATCCAAACAAAATTAATTAGAAATAAATGGATGGCCAAAATTCCAAGTTTTAAGAAAATTCGTATGCCGGAAGTGCGCTTTTACTGAACAGCTTTTTCAGTTTTCGACGAATTTCATTATATTTGGTCACAAACTATAACATTTGTTAATTATAATTTTGAGAACAGGAGTAAGAGAAAGTTGTGTGAGTGTATCACACCAGATTGTTTATTTTTGTGTCGCCAAATTTTGGTTTAAAGAAAAAAATGGATGGTTTCTTCCATATATTTTGCAGGACACTTTCTTAAAATGTGTGAGATTTTGGTATAAGATTTCTGGGTTTATCCTCCCGGTTTATTGTTGTCCTTCTTTATATATGGTCCTATAGAACGATACGATTAAGTGGTTTAATTAAATTCACACATTTAATTAATTACAAGTAAAAGGTACCTTAAAAATAAATTTCCATCCAGTTAAAACTCTGCAAAGCGCGCATCGTAACTTGATTAAATCGTAACGTGATTAAAGTAACATGGAATCTCCTGGATCAACGAATGGAAATTCAAAAACCTCAGTGCTCTCATAATAATATAAAATTTAATATAAATATTTTTATTATCTTTATCGATGTTTATTTATGAAGTATCCAATACTGAGTGAATAATGTAAAATGATATGCACCACTTTGCTTATATTTGTAGGTGAATATTTTTTTATAAACATCCTCTTTGATTGCCAATAATACAATCAACACATGCATATATTTTATTGTATGCATAACTTCCTTATGTATCAGTTTTTGTTGAATATATATATTTTTTTTTTTTACCTAAGGCGCGTCAATCAATGGTCTAAGGACCTTCTCAGTACAGAAGCGCCCGGAGCCTTCTCAGTGCAATACCGGCTTCCGGTCAGTGTTCTCTCGCTAAAGACAACACTATCCATCACCGAACAGTGAACTGTAGAGGCTCCTAGGAAGAAAAAAAAATCTAAGGGTAGCACTGGACTCGAACCGGGACCTCCGCATGGGAGTCCAACACTCTAACCACTTAGCTAATCCCTCCCCTAATATTTATTTATTAAAACTCTGGTGTGAAACACTCAAATGTCTTTTTCTTGAAAATGCCATAGATTTGAATGATTCATTTATTTTATACGGGTATTAACAGTGACAAATTTCAATTACTACACATATGCCTATGAAGTATAAATAGGGGAAACAAATTGTACTTCCAGTCAACCCTTTTTTCTTGAAACTCCGAATTTGGGCATTTGGATTAAATTCTTATTAATTTTATACATACGATAGTATCGTATAAATAAATTGAAATGGCAATTTAGAGGTAAGCCTAACGTTACCACTCCCCTAGAACAACCCTACATGAGTTATCGGAAAAATGTGCTCAAATAAAAGTTATAGCCCCTTAGCTCATAATACCAAATAAATCGTTACAGCTGATTTCGAGAAAAATAGGTTTCAATAATTTGCCATTTTTGTGTTATACTAACCGCACAACACACAAACAAATTTATAAAAACCTTTTTCAGTTTCAAGAGTCTTCAGAAATATGTGAAGTAAAGTAATCCCTATTTTTTCAGACGGTCTTAACGTTATAGAAGCACCATATTTTACTATTAACATTTTTTAAACGAATATAAAAAATTTAGCAGTTATATAACACGGGACTCGAACTGGTGATCTATCAGTTACAAGTCCATACTCATAACCGTTACACCAACACGCTCACCTGGAACATATTGTATTTTCAGTGAAAACACATACTTCATAAATTTGATATGATCGCATTACTTCCTATTATGCAATTAGGGTAAAGTAAAAAACATTTTTTACTTTCTCTTACTGCTAGTAAGAAGAGGAAGTATTTGTAATCGTGTCAAATTTTCGATATCGAGTTTTCACCGGAAATATCCGTTTTGTGGTCACCTGGATGAAAAAAAGTGTTTTTTAGCAAATGGTCTGTATGTGTGTGTGTGTGTGTGTGTGTGAACAGCATAACTTAAAAAAACGAAAAATGGCTCCAACGATTTTCTTCAAACTTGATATATGAACTACACATACAAACAGCTACAACTTTTATTTGAAACATTTCTCCGGGAAAATTCATTTAAGGGCAGTTATGGGGGAGTGGTGGGGTTAGGTTTTTTTATCTAAAGTGCTATTTCAGTTTATTAGACAATTTCTGTCATCTAAATAATGTTAATTAGAATTAAATATGTTGTTGAAATTCCGAGTTTAGAAAAAAAAATCGGATGACCGTAAAGTGCGTTTACTTTACCACTTTACTAAATGATTTGTTTTTTTTCACTTTTTCGCGATATTCTCAAAAAAAGTTCAGACGATTTTCTTGAAACTACGTATGTACACTAAACATACAAAGATCTACAACTTTTATTTATAACATATTCCTGGAAAAATTCATTTACGGGGCACTTTTTGGGGCAGTGGATGGGGTTATGTTTTTCTTTAAAGTGCTATCATAGTTGATTATACACAATTCTATCATCCAAACAAAAAAAAAAATAATTAGAAATAAATAGGAGGCCGCGAAATTCCCGAGCTTCAACAAAACTAGTAAACCGGAAGCGTGCACTTTAACTGAACAGTTTTTCGACGAATTTCATTAAATTTGTCAATTATTTTTTTTTTGAGAACTGGAGTAAGAGAAAATTGTGTGAGTGTTTCACACCAGAATTTTTTTTTTTTTTTAAATTTATTAGGAATTATGATTTTATTATTATTTAAATTCAATGATTTGCCCGCCCTCCCCCTACGCCAGGTGTTGACGGAGTAAATGTTTAACTTTAACTGAATATTTTATTAAATGAAATATTAACAGAAACATGGATTTATTTATTTAGTATTAATAATAATAATCTATTCATTATAGATTATTATAATATTAATAATCAGTAATTTGTGAAAACTTTTCTATTAGCAGCGGCTTCAATTTCTAAGAACAGGCCATTGAGAAGTGATGATAAAACTTCGAGATGATTGAATGGGAGGGACAATTTCAATTAGTGAGATGCTTTCATTTATTTAACAAAAAAAAAAAAAAAAAATTGAAAAATTTCAATTTAATTAGAAGCACTATTTTTAATTTTTAATTTCCTATATTAGTTTAATAATAATGATTTTCATTTTCACTATTGCACAAGGGTTTTATTATTTCCTTCTTTTTTTTTTTTTCTCTCGCTTATTCATTTTTTTTTTTTTATCCACAATTCATTTTATCGATTTTCATTTTCGCTGCTTTTTCAATTTCTTCGCTTTCTTCCTTATTATTTCCTTTCTAATTTACTTCCCTTTTTCTGCAGCTACCAACTTCTATTCTTCTATCTTATCTTGTCGAATATCTTTCTCTCTAACTCTGTCTTTAGTTTAACACTCACTCTTTTAGTAACGCTTTTCTCACGTTCCCTTTTACCTTTCCACTAGTTTTTTTCTTGTCTCGCTTTACAATAATACTAAGATTTCAGCTTGGTGAACTTTATCAATCAGATATCCTTGTTTTATTTCCGATTAACCTTACCTTTCATTTTTCGTTTTTATTTTTCTTTTTTGCCAATTCCTTTTTCTAATATCAAATTAAATTTTAATATCAGATATTTAAATCTACTTTGATTGAAGTGTTTTTTTTTTTTTTTCTTATTAGGGTTTTTTAATAAATTTTTTTTTTACATTTTACTTTCTTACTGTTGTAGAGGTTACACTATACAAACGTTCTAATATACAAACGTAAGATTTACATTGGAAATACTTATTTTTCAAACATATATCCTAAGTGAAAAAAAAAATCTGATATGAACTTTATCTTACTGCAAAGTATAATTGACTAACTTAATAGTTAGAGTATAACCAAATTTAATGAAATTCATCGGTGTTTTTAATGAAGAAACATGAAAACTGAAAAAAAAAAAAAAAAAATACTGTTCAAGTAAAAAGGCAATTTGAGTTTATTAATTTTTTTGAAACTCAGAATTTTGGCAACATGTTTATTTATAATTATGTGATTTTTTTGTTTGTATGGTAGAATTGTATAAATCAACTGTGATAGCAGTTTAGTCGAGAAAATATATATATACGAGGTGTGTAAATTAAGTAATGAGACTGATTTTCCAGTGTTCGATCTGGCAACACTGGAGACGCGGCGCATGCGTAGTAGGGCAAGTAAACATCTGATACACGTCCAGTGCAAATTTAAAAATCCTAGAATTGTTGCAATATCCGTAGTGACTTTTTTTGTGAGCAAGGTTTTTTTCAGTGCGTTTTAAAAATGAGTGACATCAATAATTACGAGCAACGTTGTGCTATCAGGTTTTGCTTCAGACTTGGGCACAGTGCAACGGGAAACGTTTGAAAAACTGTGCCAGGCCTATGGAGACAATGTTTTGTCGAGAGCACAGGTTTTTAGGTGGTTTAAGTCGTTTGCAGAAGGAACGGAATCAATTGAAGACAAGCCTCGCAGCGGAAGGCCTTCATCTTCAAGAACCGACGAAAATGTTGGCAGAATCCGCGATCTCGTGCGTTCAGATCGTCGTTTAACAGTCCGAATGATCGGCGAAGAGTTGAATTTGACTCACACAACCGTTCATCAAATTTTGACTAATGAATTGGGGGATGAGAAAAATTTGTGCAAAAATGGTTCCGAAAAATCTTTCACAAGAGCAAAAAGACATCAGAAAGGAAAGGAGCCTTGACTTTTTGGGAGCAGTTGAAAACGATCCCAATTTTTTGGAACGTGTTATTACAGGAGACGAGTCTTGGGTGTTTGAGTATGACCCAGAAACTAAGCGTCAGAGCATGCAGTGGCACACTTCAACCTCTCCAAGGCCAAAAAAAGCAAGAATGAGCAAGTCAAAAATCAAATGCATGCTGATTTGCTTTTTTGATAGCCAAGTAATCGTTCACAAAGAATTTGTACCCCAATGCCAAATAGTAAACCAACATTTTTACCGAGAAGTTCTTGAGAGACTTCGAAAAAGAGTCATGCGTGTGAGACCAAACATCAAAACAAGTGGGTGTTGCATCACGACAATGCTCCGTGTCACACCGCGATTTCTATTAATGAGTATTTGGCCAGTAATAACATTCCTGTGGCTCCTCAGCCTCCTTATTCACCCGACTTGAGTCCATGTGACTTTTTTTTGTTCCCCAAATTAAAAAATCACCTCAAGGGACGTCATTTTGGAACATTGGAGAATATTCAAACAGCCGTAACCGACCAACTGAAGTCTATTCCAGTATCCGAGTTCCCGCACTGCTATGACGAATGGAAGAATCGTCTTCAGCGTTGTGTGGCTTCCCAAGGTAGTTACTTTGAAGGGGACAATGTTGAATTGTAATTTTATTTGAATAAAAAAAAGATAAAAAATCAGTCTCATTACTTAATTTACACACCTCGTATATATATATAATATATTACGCCATTGCAGGGCTTTTTCAGCCATCAGCAGTCAAGTATATTGCGGAGTTCTTCTCCATGTCATTCCTATAAACTTTATCGCGGACAATATCCAGAGACTGGCAGGAGTTTAGATGTTCAGCATCCATAGGCTCCTCTAGGCAGAGAGGACATATAGGGGAGGCTCTCCTAAGTGAACCTGGAGATAGTCGTGCCCAGTCAGAAGGCAGAAGTTGCCTGTGGCTACTTATCTTGACAGGCAACTGGGCACGGGCTGTTTAATTCTCTTTCCCATCGTTTATCGCTCGCGTTTTTATAATATAGTTCACATTATTAGTTTAAAGAAAATCATTAAAAGAGCGGTTTTAAAGAAACTAGTAGGAAAACTTGGAAAATATTTTTCAGTAAAAATGCACTTTCGATCATCCAATTTTCTTCAAACTCAGAATTTCAACAACATATTTAATTATCAGAAGATTATTCTTGTTGGCCGTTAGTTGTAATATGAAAACAAAAATTAGTTGGCTTCTCGACCAATTGATGGTAAAAAAAACAAAACCAAAAAATAAATTTTGTAATTTTTTTTTAATAATTGTCAGTTCGACGTTTCGACAAACTTTGTTTGTCTTCTTCAGGAACAATATAAAACAAAGTTAAAGAAAAAACAAAATTATAACATGAAACACAAACAAAAAACCAAATACATAGGTGAGATTACAGTAGTAATGTTAAGACTGTAATGAAAGGGTGTATGTTGTAATGCAGAAGGCCAGGAGAAGGGGGGAAAAAAGTGCAAGTTCGCTCGCAAAAAAGGTACACGCAGGTATAAGAGAACAGTGATGGAAGAGTTAATTTAATTAACCTTTATGCCATTGTACTGCCCCCGTCTCTCATAGGGGCGGCACTAAACGGACAAAAGAGAAGATTATTTCAAGACAGACTTGTTCTAGAAATCAAGGTGGAAGCATCAGAGCTATACCAGTATTAAGTCATAAGAATTTATTATAAGCTTTTATTGTGATATTCAAAGTAACTTAATTTCTCTTAAGGAATAATATATTTAATTATAAAACAGTGGTGATTTCTTTATTAGTGCTAATACTTCATACTCTTTTAAACTTGCATACTTACAAGCCCTTTTTCTACAACACCGCTCGTGCTACTACAAATACATATCATCGCACCATATACATTACAGAAGCTATGGACTAATAATAACTGTTAAATACTAAAATAAAAACAAAAGTTAATTAGGTAACTAAATAGATTAATATGCTTAAACGTAAAACCAATTAAATAAGTTCAAACATCAGAAAAAGCGCTTAGTATTATCCTCATTACACTGACTGGTACATATTCTCTGAATTGAATAAATTTAACATGGCTTCGGATGGCTCAAATAATGATACATCCACCAATCTGAATAAATGATGTCTCACACGGATGATTGTTAATTTTTTGATAAAAATTAATATAAAAATGTTTATCATTATTGTGGTGGTTGGTTCCGCAGAGCTAGAAAGTATCAGAGACATTTTCCGTGGTAGCCTGCCTGGATGACCTTAATTTGTGGTCATCGACACGGTTTCAGGCGTTCGCCCATCTTCAGGATGCGTTTGTCAGACAGTGTGGATAACACAGACTTGCACAGAGCAAATTCAGTTTATACACTGACTCTACCTATCTTTTAGGTATTTGCAACAGATTCCCAAACAAATCTATATTTTCGTGGATAGGATTTTCCTTTTTTCTTTTGACATCGTGGAGGAGGAGAAACTATTGAACTTCCACAAGGGAAAGAAACGTTTCAAACTTTGGTTTAGAATAAGTCCATTGCCACTGCAGGTCTTTTATAGGCTTGCCTACAGGGGGGTGGGGGAATTACTTGAATTGTTTTAACGAAAAGTGATGTTATACCTGAAATGAAATTTGATTCTTGTAAATCTCTGCAGATTATTAAATTTTAGCAGTCAAATGTGTACAGAACAGTAAAACCGAAAATATGCTATTGATCAATAATGAGTGTTGAAATAAAACAATCGATTTTTTTTAAAGTTAATATTCAATAAGTATGAGAGATCTGATTTATCAATTAAAAAAAAATTCCCCCAACTATTTTCACCGGATTTTTTTAATTCCCCCACAAATTGCCTCACTTCCTCGAAATTCCCCCAAATTTGGGGGGTGGGGAATACCCTATCTGGCAATCCTGAGACAACATACTATAGGATCCGATGCTACGATTTTTTCTTTATTGAGTTCACACAAACACTCACATACACACACAGACCATTTTCTAAAAACCACTTTTTTGTATACTCAGGGTACCTCAGAACTTGTATTTCTGGTGAAACTCGATATCGAAAATTGGCCACGATTACACCCCTTCTTACTAGGAGTTTGGTAAACTAAAAGAAAACAAAAAAACAGAAGAAAAATCAATGCTTGAAATATGACCGTTTAACACAATGTGATCCTTCTTATTATTAAAATACATGATCATACCTGTTAAAAGAAGAGTTTTTAAAAGATCCTTTTATAGTTCTTTAGAAACTTCATAGATCTCTAAAGTTGGGTCTCTAAAGTTTTACCGACCCCTTTGGGAATCCTTTCAGTCATACCGAACCGACCGGCATCTGAACCATATTACTAATTGACAATAATATTACCAATTGACAATAGTAGTCATATTGCTGTTTCAAGCATCTCCTTGAATTAGTATTTGTGGGACCTAATTGTGATACTAGTAATATTATTGTTGTTTCCAACCGTTTGTTATTCAAAACCCCACTTAGCCCATATAGCTAACCCAAACAAGGAGCCTTCTCAGTGCACTATCGGCCTTCAGTCAATGTTTTCTCTTTACTAGCAACACTGTTCATCACCACAGTTAGCTGTAGAGAGGCTACTAAGGCGAGAAAAATCTGAAGATTGCGCTGCGGCTGGTTTCCA
The DNA here is from genome assembly GCA_011037195.1 of Triatoma infestans. Lineage (NCBI taxonomy): Eukaryota > Metazoa > Arthropoda > Insecta > Hemiptera > Reduviidae > Triatoma > Triatoma infestans. Next base: position 12,497 of record JAAEAF010008320.1, on the reverse strand, counting down.
ACCTAGTACCACCATATAATGGGGTTGTTGAAGGTCGTGTAATTGTGTTTTTTCTTTTGTGCGAAAGTTGTTGAATGGAATTTATGGTGTGTTTATGTGATGAATTGTGTATCTCCGGGTTGTAATGAATGTGGGCGATGTTTGGTGATGGAGATTTCATGGTGTGTGTTGTTTATTAGTGTAATTGCACAAGCATTATTCCTGTGGGGAGACTGTCATGTTGTGTTAACATTATGGAACCGTCTGGAATTTTAGTGTGAAGAGTGTATGTATTGACTATGTATTGAAAATATGTCGTATTGACAATGTTTCGGGTAGTATTGTGTTTTGAATGTTATTGATCTGTGATGATGTGGTGTCCGTTAAAAATGGAATTACTGTTTTGTGGATGACAATATTCATTTTGTATTAAAATTGATGACTGCTTGATATTTTCTAAGTAGGTCTCTCCCAATTATTACTTCAAATTCATTTTTTAATTGGAAAACTATAAATTTACCCTGAATTTCTGTGTTTTCATCCGTCGAGAAATGAACGATTGACAGACCATAGTTGGGAATAATTTGATTTGTAATTGACTTTAGAATGATTTACTTAAGAATTTTTGGGCCTCGATTTAACATGACTGGCATCTATGAGTGAATGCGAAGCGCCTGGGTCGATTAACGTTTTTACTTTTTTGTTATTTATTTTAAGCCTAATCAATAAATTATTTGTGTCGTGGAATGCGGAGATCAATACAGTAGTAGCTGCTTGAGAAAACGGCTGAGCGCCTAGTCGTTTTTTGAATTAAACCAACATGCCTTTGCTGTGTGCCCAATATATAATGGGGTTTTAAAGGAGAGAAATGGTCTGGTTTAAATTAATTAACTTAATATGGTTAACACTGTATAATATGATAAACGACACTGACTGACTGGACTTACACTTGAAATGATAGAGTATGAAAGTGTGATAAAGGGGTAATGATACGTAGTGATTGGCGAGTGACATCAGTTGTATGAACTGTCCTCCCTCCTATCTGTCTCCCGTCGCTTTATTTATGTGGTTTATTCCACTCCAGTCCGAGAGAGTGGTGCTATCATTTTGTCTCTCCCTCTGTGCTAAGAATACATTCATTGGATACTATTACAACCACATTCCCAATCCACCACTGAGCAAATTAATCCTGCCCCTTTTCTTAATCATAATTGATATTAAATATAATAAGTTTTGTTTCAAGCTTTGTTTTTTAAAGAAATAAGCTTCGAGAAAAAAAATTTGCTTATATTAATTATTATTAAACAGAATATTTTGAAAGCTTAAACTGCATCAGAGGATGTAGAAATATGTGTTCGGCGATTCATCTTTATAAGCTATGATCCTACTGACCTCATAATCTATAGAATTGCATTATTTCAAGACTATAATAAATTCCGGGAGAGGACTGTTCGCAGACCCATAAATATGGCTATGAATATTTGCACTAATAACATTTTATATTCTTTTTAGCTCCATCAGCAAAAAAAATATTTTTTTTTGAAAAATACTCATATTAAACATTTCTTAGAATTATATTTAATAATATCAAAATATATGAGGATTAAATAAAATATATATATATTGGAAAATTATGGTTAGGAGGATTATACAGAGATATGTATAGTCATATGTGTGTGTGTGTCCCCATTTCCATGACTATCTTTCACTTTAATATAGGATATGTAAAATATACGAGTTATTCATATTATTATTATAGTAAAGCTCTTAGCGGACTAGTTGGCGAAAGGTTGGGAAAGTTAAGGATAAGGAAAAAGGAGTTATATGACGTAAGGGATGTTTTATATATATATATATATGTTTGTATGTGTGTGTGTTTATATATATATACACATATATATATATTAGGCAGTCGCAATAGTATTGTGTAATAGTATAAAGGAAGTATATAGAAGCAAAAGCAATAAGCCATCACCTGATCTGTGGCAATAAGGTTACCATGGATACCAAGCAGCACGCTGGTCACCATAGTAACTATGAAGCTGCTGCACCATTGATCCCCTCATCCTTAGTTACTTTTGCTCGCCTATGACGTCACAGATACGTCACCTCCCCAAACAAGATAATATACTCTATCTCTCTCTCTCCCAGGATTCACCATGGCACAGTTGAATTAGATTGTATACAGATTTTTTTTTTTTTTTTTTTAAAGAGACTGCCCCCAATTTTTTTCTTACATTGTTAAATTTTTTTTCATATTAAAAACTAATTTAAAACAAACTTTTTTTTTTGCTATTTCTTGAAAATGATTTTAACCCAACAATAATTCTGTGCCCAGGTTTCATAAAACATCCACCCACACTGGCGAAGGAAGGAATCAATTAAAAATGTTTAACAAGATTTTATATATATGTTTAAATATATATATTTTTTTTCTTCTTTTTTTAGATTCATCCCCGAGGCTGTCGATCGTCGATTGGTGGGAAAAAAATTTCCCCCAATTCTATTTTCTACGAAATTATTTACGTCATTGGCGTTGTGTTTCTCAACCCGGAAATATATTTTTGGTGGAAGAAAATGAAAACTTGTCTCCGCCTTTGTATGAGGAGGGGATGTGACCAAATCATTCTAAAATGAAGTCATTAAGTAGCTCAAACGGAAGACTTATTACTTTTAAGTATCATCAGATGGACTTAAGCAAAGGTTTCCGCCGTTCTGTAAAAGGGATCTGTCCTATAAAAGTAATTTTATTGAATTTTTTTAAGTTTTTCGAGTGAGTTATATCGGAAAACAATTCAAACGATTTTTTTTTTTTTTTTTAATAATTAGTGAATTAAGAAAACAGAATTTAGAGTTCTTTCGGAGCAATTTTAATATTTTTGTGGCTTGGTAGAAGCAGTGCCTTGTGAAATGGCGGTCGAATTGGGGAAAAAAGAAAGAAAATCTGATGTGAAACACTCACACAGCTTTCTCTTACTCCAGTTCTCAAAATTATAATTGACAAATTTTACAGTTTGTATACCAAATTTAATGAAATTCGTCGAAAAGTGGAAAAAAAAAACTGTTCAGAAAAAAAAACGCACATCCGGTTTACTAATTTCCCCTTGAAACACGAAATTTTAGGGCATCTATTTATTTCTAATTAATTTTGTTTGGATGATAGAATTGTAAAATCAACTATGATAACACTTTAGAAAAAAAAATCATAACCCCACCCCTTCCCTAAAAGTACCCTTACATGAATTTTTCCAAAGAAATGTTAAAGATAAAAATTGTAGATCTTTGTGTATTTAATTTATATAGGAAGTTTCAAGAAAATCGATGGAACCATTTTTGAGAGAAAAGCAAAAAAGTAAAAAAAAAAAAACTAACTAGTAAAGTGGTACTTCCTGTTGAGGAATTTTGACAGATAACGTACTGTTAGATCCTATGGCGAGATCTAAACGGAATATCAAGTTTCAAGTTTCTACGGTTTTGTTTTTTGAGCTATGCTGTTCATATACACACACATACACACACACACACACACACACACACACACAGACTATTTTCTAAAAACCACTTTATTGGTCTAAGGGATCTCAAAACGGATATTTCCGATGAAAACTCGATATCGAAAATTTGACACGATTACAATACTTCCTCTTACTAGGAGTAAGAGAAAGTAAAAAAAAAAAAAAAATGGTCCAATAAATTAGTACTTCTAATTGATGGATTTTTCACTGAAACCTGATTGTCAGTTTATGATATGGTACCTAAACGATATATGTACGTAGTTTTAACTTCCTACGTTTTTTTGTGTTGTTTGTGTTTGAATTGTTATGTTCACAAAAATACACACACACACACACAAAGTATTCGCTAAAAACTAAACCTAAAAACACATTTTTCTGATAAAAACACAATTACGAAAATTAGATACAATCTCAATTGTTTATTTTATTATAAAGGAGACGGACAAAAATTAAACTCTTATGAACACATATTTGGGTGTTGCCGCAAGAGTTTGCTCTAATTATTATTATTATTATTATTATCAAATCTCGGGTGGGCTATATTCCGGCACTGCAGCCAACAGAGGCTTACTGTGCCATCCCCGATAGTTCCTAGTAGACAAACCCTCCCTCCCTAAGGAGTTTGAGGACCTTCACTACCAGGTCATTTTGAGCTACTATCTCCTCAGGTCTCAAAGTACCAAAGGTTTCATACCTCAATTTGATTATTACAACGCAATCGAACAACAGGTGGGAGGCCGTTTCCTCCTCTTCCTGACATAGTCTGCACAAGGGTTCCGCTCGAATGAGTCCTACCTTGTACAGATGTTTTCTGAACCTACCATGACCCGTAAATCGTCCCTCACCTGTGAAATCTGACTCCTACCCAGACTAAGAGTCATTTGGGTTCTTCGTTTACACAGTCTGGCATCATGCTTTTACTGTGTATAACGCCCGGGTTCCTCCTCCAGAGCTCTTCATGCTTACTGCGACCCCACTCTCTAATCGCTGCACGAATTGCTCCGCCAGTTATTCCCAGGACCGGCTCTGACCAATGAACGGAGTGTTGGCCCCGTTCCTGGCCAGTTGATCAGCTGTCTCATTACCCTCAACCCCTGCATGTCCAGGCACCCACAACAGCTGTACCTTGTTGTGCCTGGAGAGTCTCGACAATGCCTCTCAACATTCCTTCACCAGGGATGAGGTAGTCCTGTAAGCCTCTAGGGCTTTCAGTGCTGCCTGACTGTCCGAGCAAATGCATATGACCTTGCCCCTTGGGACTCTACGCAGGTTCTCCTCGGCACAGACCGTAATGGCAAACACTTCAGCCTGTAATATAGTGGAATACCTGCCCAAAGGCCTCTCAATGAGTACCTCCGGGCTCATTTCGTATACTCCTGCTCCAGTCCCGCAATCCATCCTAGAACCATCTGTAAGCCACAGAGGTCCTGTCCGGTAGCGTTTTTCCCACCCCTTGGACCATTCCGCCCTAAACCCTAGGAACACCTGAAATGGAATCTTGAAGTTGTATGTTGGACAAATGCTATCCTGGGCCATGTCTGTCACAGGGCCTGGGTTGACCTTTAGCAATATGTCCAGATGTTTGGCTAAGGAGCCACACTGTCTCCAAAGACCATTGTTGCGCAATCTATGTGCACTTGCCCTCGCCTCCGCTTGCACTAACAAGTGCAGCGGTGCCAAGCCCAGCAGCACCTCCAGCGCAGATGTCGAAGCACTTTTAAAAGCGCCCGTAATGAGAAGGCACGCCAGCCTCTGAACAGAGTTTGCTCTTAATTCTGCTCATTGTTTTCCTGCCTTCCTACCGAGAGTATCAAATCATTAAATGAACAGAATGTTTCATAGCCAAGATGATTAAGTCCATTTTTTACTTTCTCTTACTCCTGAGTAAGAGGAAGTATTATAATCGTGTCAATTTTTTGATATCCAGTTTTCACCGGAAATATCCGTTTTGAGGTCCCTGAGTCCAAAAAAGTGGTTTTTAGCAAATGGTTTGTGTGTGTGAGAGAGAGAGAGTGTGTGTGTATTTGAACAGCATAGCTCAAAAACGAAAAATGTGTGCGTTATCTGTCAAAATTCCTCAACCGGAAGTACCACTTTACTAGTTTTTTTTTTGTTTTTTTTTTTACGTTTTTGCGATTTTCTCAAAAATGGCTCTAACGATTTTTTTTAAACTTGCTATATCAACTAGACATACAAAGAGCTACAACCTTAATTGGAAACATTTCTCTGGGAAAATTCATTTAAGGGCACTTCTGGGGGAGGGGTGGGGTTAGGTGTTTCATCCGAAAGTCGATGCTCCTTATTACGTATCCAACCATACAATCCACACAGATCTGAATATTCCTTTTGTTCACATAATACAGCAAAACACCGGTACAAGAAAGCCCACACCAGACTCCCTCTTCATTCCAATCCTCTCGCCAAAACCCCTCTCCACCACCACACTTCCAGGCAATCGTACAAGGCGATTGAAACATCGTTTGCTCAGCGACCTTTGGTCGGTGACTAATGGTAGTTATCACTGGATAACTCTCATTCACGACCGTCACGTCATTGTTTATCTCTCCTATTTAGCCAATGTATTTGTTACATATTTATTTATGTAGTTGTAAATATTCAATTAAAAAAAAAAACAAAAAAAAAAATAGCTAGCTGCCTTTTAAATAAAGTTGGTTTTATATACACGCCGGCATACGAATGCATATTTTAAGTAAAGGGCGTAGACCCCTTTTTACTTTCTCTTATTCCCTAGTAAGAGGAAATATTGCGATCATGCTGGAATTTCCGCACCGGAAATACATATTTTGGGATCCCCTGAAGAGAAAAAAATAGGTTTTTAGCGAATGGCTTGTATGTATGTATGTATGTATGTGCGTGTGTTAACAGAATGTGTCAAAAATGAAAAGTTACAGGAAGCGCAAAAACTTGGTATACCGTTTAGGTACTACTACGGTATCAGACATGAATATTTTTTCCGGTAATAAAATCCATGAAACGGAAGTAAAACATTACTGAATGTTTTATTTTTTCCAGTTTTTCGTGATTTTTCACTAAAACGGCTTCCAACGATTTTCTTTAAACTTTGTATACTATTTATATATGTTACCGGCAAATTATTTTTAAATCAGGCATTCTACAGAATGGCTACGGCGTAGCTAGCAAAGTAACCTTTCTTGTACAGCTAGTTCTTAAGATTATGTGTTCAGGTTGTCCCGTGGGGTTTATAGTTCTAATGATGGATAACAATATGTTTCGATGCCGTTTTCTGGAGGAACTGCGGGAAAGTAGAAATACTACAGCAAGGAACAGTGTATTACTTTAATTTCTCTTACTCCGAGTAAGAGGAAGTATTGAAATCGTGTCAAATTTTCGATATTGAGTTTTCACCGGAAATATCCGTTTTGAGGCCCCCTGAGTCGAAAAAAGTGGTTTTAGCAATTTGTGTGTGTGTGTATGTGTGTCTGTGTGTATGTATGTATGTATGTGAACAGCATAGCTCAAAAACGAAAAATCGTAAAAAGTACAACTTGATATTCCGTTTAGTTATCACCATGGAATCTGACGATGGGTCATCTATCAAAATTCCTCAACCGGAAGTACCACTTTACTAGTTGTTTTCTTTACATTTTTGCAATTTTCTCAAAAATGGCTCCAACGATTTTCTTTAAACTTGGTATATCAATCTACACATACTAACAGCTACAACTTTTATTTGAAACATTTTTCCAGGAAAATTCATTTAAGGGCACTTCTGGGAGGGGGGGGATTAGGTTTCATCTTACCTGCTATTTTAGTTTATTAGACAATTCTGTAGACAATGATAATTAGAATTAAATATGTTATTGAAATTCCGAATTTAAAAAAAAATCTGATAACCGGAAGTGCGTTTGTTTTAACACTTTACTAAATGATTTTTTTTTTTTTTAATTTTTCGCGATTTTCTCAAAATGGCTCCGACGATTTTTTTTTTTTTTTGTTTTTTTTGAAACTTTGCGTATATAAACTAAACATGCAACGATCTACATCTGTTTATTTTAAACATATTCACTGCGAAAATTCATTTAAGGGCACTTTAAGGTGGAGGGATGGGGTTACAGCTTCCTCTAAAGTGATATCATAATGGTTGATTATACAATTCTATCATCCAAACAAAATAATTAGAAATAAATAGGTGGCCAAAATTCCAATTTTAAGAAAATTAGTAAACCGGAAGTGCGGTTTTACTGAACAGTTTTTTTTTTTTTTCAGTTTTCGACGAATTTCGTTCTATTTGGTTCACAACCAAATAATAATTATGGTTTGTCAATTATAATTTTGAGAATAGGTATAAGAGAAAGTTGTGTGAGTGTTTCACACCAGATTTTTTTTTTAACAGAAGAAATGTTACCCCAGCTCTACTTGTGAAAAGCGTTTCTATGGTAAAAATTTAGCAGCAATAACTAGGCCATAAATTATATATGGCCATTAATAGTTAATAATTTTTAAGCCTTTCCATATTTTGCCTAAGACGATGTAGACATTCTATAGAATGCGTGATATGTACACATAATACCTATCATTTTTATTTTAAATATTTGGCCCGGGAAAATTGATTTTTGTTTTTTTCAGCTAACAGTGTAGCGTCATGTTTTCTTCTAAAGTTTAACTTCATTATAATATAGGACTTTATCACTTACGTAATATCAATTCACATAATATTGATAGAGCAAGTTTTTTTTTTTTTTTAATTTTCTCGAAAACTGTTACGATTTTCTTTAAACTTATAACGCCTTGCTACATTAGATAGAAACGTATAACTTTTATTTGAAATATTTTCCAGAAAAATTGATTTTCCAATGATATTGTGGCGTCTGTCAATTGGTTTAAATTTAAATTTGCCCAAGCTTTATTGTTTTTGACATAGGACGCTCCCACATATAACAGCTCAAGTATATAAGAAAAAATCCACACCACCATTTTTTTGCCTACCCCCCTAACTAAACATTTATAAACGTTGCAATGTTAAAGAAAAATTTCTTGATTAAATTGTATTAATTTAGAGTAAGAGAAAGTTCGTGTTTGTGTTTCACACCAGATTTTTTTTTATTTTTTTTTTTAAGGTCGCCCTAATATATTCTACGTTAAAAGTGTGTTCAGTCGATAATCATTAGTAAATAAGTAAGCACTCTTTTTGCTGTATTTCAAAGCACGAAAAGATCAAAAGAAAAAAATTTCATATTAAAGAAAATGTAATAAAAGAGATAAAAAAAAATATTGAGAATAAAAAGATTGAGTGAAAAAAAAAAATAAAAAAAAAAAAATGGGTGTTTAGGCTGAGAGTGGGTCGCTGTTTATTAAGATTATTGAAAAAAAAACGTACACAGACTAACGAGCAAACACGATACATCCCTTACCGGGATTATATAAAAATGATACTGTTAATAAATTTTTTTCTCTTTTGACTTTCACCTTCAATGGAAAAATTATTTTAATAAATTCGTAAATAAATGGTTTGGTTCCAGTGGTTGGCCAGTCTATGCTTTGTAGTATGCTTATTAATTTTTTCTTTCGGACGCAATTTCGGATCTATATAGTACTTTTTTTTTTTGTTTTACCGAATTTGGTTTAATAATCTTTGAAGATATGTTTGTTTACTTTTATAATGGAGTTGATGAGGAGAGAAATTGGGATTGATTAATTAGACGAGATATGAAAACACTGTTATAATATAGCTATAAGTTTACACAAACTGCACTGGACTTGTAATGATTTTATAGAATAAAGGGTTAGAGTAGAGTTATGATACGATGTGATGTATATGGTTGAATCTGATAGATAGATATCTAGATCTCTCACTGGCTTATATACAGGTTCTCCCCACTCTAGCCTGCTTAATTCAGAGAGTAGAGAGAGTCTGTTTTCTCTCTGTCGGGCTTGTGTTCTCTCTCTTGCCGTTACATCATCCGATCGTGTCATAACTCTACTCTCACCCTTTATTCTATAAAATCATTACAAGTCCAGTGCAGTTTGTGTAAGCTTATAGCTGCATTATAACAAGTGTCTTCATATCTCGTCTAATTTCTCTCCTCATCAACTCGTCGACTCTAGTTTGGAGAGTGACAACATATGCAGATTCATTGAGGAGATGGAGGAAACTCCAATACAATTCCAGACTGCAAGGCTGCCAGTCAGAGAAGATTTAAGAACCTGGGTAGTTACCTGGGAGGAAGAGGGGAATATATCCATCCTACAGTCTGCCAGGTTATTGGGATTGCTTAAGGATCTTAGCCTGATTGGGGCTGTAGACCTTGTTCACCTAAGGCATCTGATGGGGAGCTATAGGCTAGCTTGCGATACCGAAGGGGGATAGCACAATAGATCGTGTATGACCCCCCCCCCCCCACTTTGAAACAAGTGACTGATGGAAACTGGTACAGTGTGGTTAATCCAAATTTTGGAAGTGGTTGGAGATGGAAAGACTGATGGAATTGTCCGGACGACAATTTCAGTGAAATATGACGTAGATAAAATTATTGCAATGTTGAAAAATCTAAGTTTAAATCTTACTTATATATAGGTTCTCCCAACTCTAGCCTGCTTAATTCAGAGAGTACCAGAGAGAGTCTGTTTTCTCTCTGTCGGGCTTGTGTTCTCTCTCTTGCCGTTACATCATCCGATCGTGTCATAACTCTACTCTCACCCTTAATTTAATCTAAGTTTAAATCTTACTTATTGCAACAAGTTTCCTTGTGGTAACACTGGTATTTCATTGTGATACCTATGGTTGGATTCGGTTTTTTAGTGATATCTCTAGACACACTGGCCACTGTTTTCTAGGTTTATGCGTTTGTCTGTTGTATTTCGGATGAACTGGTCTAGACCTTAAATTAAAAATGAGGTTTGTTGCTATAGTCAAACTACTCGTAAATAGAGCAGTGTATCTTCAATTTCAAATTGATTTCTGTAATATTCTAGATAGCTGGAAGTGTAATGACATTCAAAGTCATAGCAATGTCAAAGTGGTTCCAGCCAGCTGCTATCTTCACAAAGGATGGCAGGAATAAAAGATAATTTATAACTAGTGGCCTAGCTGGCCGCGGTCAAACAAACGAAACCCTTTTCAATGCAAGGGTCAATACTTTACATCAAAGCAAGCACCGATAAAGCTGGCCACTGATCTAAATCACTGGTCACCGAACTAACCAAGGTCGCTCACTAGGAGAGATGTCTTGTTGTGAGTGTTGCTTACACATCTGACCGTGTGTGAGTGACACTAATATAAACTTCGCCACACTGGAAGAGGGGATTATTATATACGAGCACGTCAGTAGATTATTATATACGAGTACATCGTTATACGAGCAGCAGTTCCACGTCCTCACAGGTTTTACTTATACTTATTTTCATAATTGTGCATCTTAGTTTATTTATTTTAATCATCTTAAATTATTTGTTATTTTAACTTTAAATTATCCAAGTATTACATGTTAATAGTTACCATTTCTCACTTTTAAGTTACTGAAAAAATATAGTCTATTTTTATAAATTCAGTGTTAGTAATTCGAGCTCTAACTTCCAAAAATCTCTAAACTAACTTCCGCCCTCTTCAAGACATCTACTACATACCTCAGGAAACGATTCCACTACAGAAGAATTTTCTTTAGCCAAGAATGTCTTTCTAGTCTGCTGCATAACAGGTTCAAGGAAATCAACTGTAATGCGGAACTGTAATAGGCTGGCAAAATTAGGTGCCTTTTCTCTCCTTTCATTGGCCATAAACCAGCTATTTTGGTGTGTCGCTGGAAGTATTTCAGCTTAGCTTCCACTTAAAGATAGCCTCACAATAATATTCATCTAATGAGTTATCACGTTATCAGTAATCGACAATGTTGACTAAGAATTTGAAATGCGGCTAACAATTCAGATATAGCTTATTTTTATGTACCTCTCTTGTGCAACTAGTAGGATAAGACATGTCGACACATTTCTAAATTTTGGAACACCTGCCGAATAATCCATTTATATGATTTATAAAGGTGGCTACACACGTAACTGCATACTTGAACGGTATACATGCGCAGTCGGCTTGTACAGGCATACTTGATCGTTTGTATGAAAAAACTTGCACAACTCAGAAAATGTTTAAATTTTCATACTGCAAACTTGTGCGCTCCATCTTGTTCATGTTTAACTGAAGAACGTGTGTAGAAGACTTGTACAACCTCTGTATCAGTCTCGTGCACGCCAGAGCAAGCCTTTTTTTTTTTACTTTTTGAGTCCATATAAAGGCGATATTATTTTACCATTACGTCGGTTGATTTTTAGGAGGGGTCACAGAGAAATTATGGAAGAATTTATTCACATTTATGGAAGTGAACACTATTAATTTCATTCACACTTAATAAATTAATGTGTGTGAATAGCTTTTTCGTTTCTTTAGCCATTCTTTACGTCCACAAAGAACGATCTTTTCGTTGAGTTTTTTCTTTTGTAAATTCAAACAAGAGCAGCTAAAGCGAGTGCGTTGTCTTCGTACATCGTCGCCATCTTTCAAGCATCTGCTAACACTCTTCAAGTATACTTGAGCCGTGTTGTGGATCACATGTTTTACATGCGCAAAAGATGTATACCGTTCAAGTATGCAATTACGTGTGTAGCCACCTTAAGACTCAAGGATTTAATAGTATTTATTCATGTTATTACAAGTTATTTGAAATTAAAAAAAAAAAAAAAACAAATTCAATACATCTGTTCAATTCATTCAGATTTAATTAAATTTAAAATTCACCACAAGAATAAGAAAAAACAAAAGATACCTTTGAAGTTAATTTAATAACATTAAAAGTTTACATTGAATAAATGGATTTTCTAAAGAATATAAATAACCTAGTTTATGGAAACCTTACTCTACATAGTGAAACCTCGTTGATGCTTTCTTATTCTCTATAGTTGTAATAGAATTATTTATTTATATATTTCAATTATTTTATAAATTTACTTTAATTTACTTTATATACAAAGTTT
>JAAEAF010008319.1:0-12731 GCA_011037195.1 Triatoma infestans | reverse complement strand
TGAGAAGGCTCCGATCTTTGGGGTAGCTATATGAGCCCATAAAAGCATTGGATAGCATAGGGCTTGGTCCCACCCCTCAGACAATAAAAAAAAAAGCATCGAAGACTTTCTGCCGTACATTCGCTCTCTAATTTTGTCGGAATGGCGACTTCATCTTGCAAATCATTGTCTAATCTGCGCAGATAACCTTAAGGTTACAAGGCCCTTGAAAAAATAATAGGCTAGACTTCCTTGGAGTTAACCTATTACGCCCAAGGATTGTTAAGACTTCAAATAAGTTGGAATAAAATAATAAAAAGACAGATAAAAACATCTGTGTGGCTAAAGAGGTTTTGGTCTTGGTACTTGATTGTGTCATAGTTGGAGAGTTTCACTGAGAAATTTTCCCGGAGAAAATAGGCTAAAGGACAAAGCATTTTCCATTCAAACAACCGGCTGACACTTCTTACAACTATTTCATCAAGTATTCATGTCAGGGTATAAACAACTAGACACTTACGGAGTGGAGAAGAAATACGAAACGATGCGTTCAACTATGCCGGGCTTGGGGTATGGAAAACTCTCTTTCTCTTATAGTGTTTTGGGGCAGATGGCTGTCGGAGAAAGTTCTCAGTTTGTTTTAGTTGAGTAATATGACGGTTTAGTAACAATAACAAGGCGTGGAGGGGGAAAGAGCTCTCTTTTCACTTTTATTATATGACTGGTCATATTGTGAGACAACTGTCATGTGCTGGACAACTATTAATTGAACAAAGAAGAAATGTGATGTGAAACATTCACACGGGTTTCACACGATTTACTGCTACTGCAATTAACAAATCATATTTGACAGGATTAGTTCAAGCTTAAAATGTTCACACTACAATTCATATGTGTTTAACATAAACAGAGTATAAGTGGTGGGGATACAAGTTAGTTCTCAGCACATAGGCAATACAATAGTCAACATCTTCCCAACAAACATGTTTCAGATGTGTTTCAGGTGATGAGTTTTATAGTGGAATTAACATACTAAGTTTTCAGCGGAAATATACATTTTGAGGACCCCTGAGTCCCAAAAAGTAGTTTCAAAAAATGGCGTGTGTCTGTATGTATGTATGTATGTGAACAGCACAGCTTAAAAACAAAAAAACCGCAGAAACTGCAAACTTGATATTTCGTTTAGGTATTCTTATAGGGATCCGACAGTAAGTTATCTGTAAAATTCCTCAACCGGAAATACCAGGTTACTGAATGGCAATTTCCTCTAAAACAGCTAAAACGATTTCCTTTAAACTAAATATCGCAACCATACACAGAAAGAGCTACAACTTTCATTTGAAACATTTATTATTTTTACATTTTTATTTCTAGAAAAATTTATTTATGAGGGGGGCCTTTTGGGGTGAAGGGCGGAGTCATGTTTTCCTCTAAAGTGTTTTATCAATTTATTACATAATTGTATCATCTAAATAATATGAAATAGAATTAAATATGTAGGCAATAGGTCGAGTTTGAAAAAATCGGTTGACCGGAAGTGCGTTTTTATTGAACAGCTATTGCAGTGTTATCCATAAAAAAGGATTTCATTAAATTTGTTACCTAACTATCAATAACTGAGACTCATCACTATTTGTTGGGAACTTGTTTCCCTAGTAAGTTCATTTAAAGAAGTTTCGGAGGAGGGGAAATGTATGGCTTCCTAAAAAAGTTATTTTATTAAGATTCTCCTGATGAAATAAAATTGATGACAAGCAAAACATTTAGTAAAAAAAAATCTGGTGTGAAACACTCACACAACTTTCTCTTACTCCTGTTCTCAAAATTATAATTCACAAATTTTATAATTTGTGTACCAAATTTAACGAAATTCTTCGAAAACTGAAAAAACTGTTCAATCCGGCTTACTAATTTTCTTAAAACTTGGAATTTTGGCCATCCATTTATTTCTAATTAATTTTGTTTGGATGATAGAATTGAATAATCAACTATGATACCACTTTGGAGGAAGCTGTAACCCCTCCCCTACCCTAAAAGAGCCCTTAAATGAATTTTCCCAGAGAAATTTTTTAAATAAAAGATGTAGATCTTTGCATGTTTATTTTATATACGAAGTTTCAGAAAATGTCGCCGCCATTTTTGAGAAATGGCGAAAAAAGGAAAAAATCATTTAGTAAAGTGTTTTCAAGCAAAACGCACTTCCGGTTATCAGATTTTTTCCAACTCGGAATTTCAACAACATATTTAATTCTAATTAACATCAGTTAGATGACAGAATTGTCTAATAAACTGAAATAGCAGTTAATATGAAAACCTAACCCCCCTCCCTTAGAAGTGCCCTTAAATGTTGTAGCGAATTTCTCGGAGAAATGTTTCAAATAAAAGTTGTAGCGCTTTGTATGTGTAGCTGATATTACAATTTCAAAGAAAATCGTCGGAGCCACTTTTGAGAAAATCGCAAAATCGTAAAAAAAACAACTAGTAAAGTGGTACTTCCGGTTGAGGAATTTGACAGATAACGTACCGTCAGATCCTGTGGTGATACTTAAACGTAATATGAAGTTTCAAGTTTCTACGGTTTTTCGTTTTTGAGCTATGCTCTTCACATACACACACACACACACACACACACACACACACAGAGCATTTGCTAAAAACCACTTTTTTGGACTCAGGAGACCTCAAAAAGGATATTTCCGGTGAAAATTCGATATCGAAAATTTGACACGATTACAATACTTCCTGTTACTAAGAGTAAGAGCAAGTAATTATAAGTTTGAACAAAATTTGTCACCTAAGTCTTGTAAACTGCAGTAAGAGAAAGTCGAACGAGTGTTTCATATCAGATTTTTTGAGTTATTTTATTTTTACATATACAAGTTGCTTAAACTATAAATGGTTCATATTCAGGGAGCCACATCACATTTAGCCCGGCTGATAATTCACTTTCGGAAATATGACATGGCCGTAATACCAGTGGTAAGAGTAAGTGAGTTGGAATAAGAATTTGGAGATTGATTTGAAATTTGAGAATTGGTGTAAGAATAAGTTGTGTAAGTGTTCACTAGATTTAAACAAAAAATCAACACATATCTTTGTACAAGCTATAAAAGATAAGATAGTTGGGTATATTATCCCCCCCCCCACCTTCCCGACGCCTACAACCAATAGGAGAACAAACCACCCAGCTTTGCTGAAGCAGGCTGAATGGTGGCCAATCCAACTGAAATCTCCGCGGTAATTCGCCGTATCTTCGGCGGGATGAGAGCGCGCTCTTTCTCTCTCCCCCCTCCCCCATACCTCTCTGCCATTGTTCCTCATATCTACCTACTTACATTATAGTTCTACATTTTTCGAGACTAAATTCAATCTACATAATGCAGGTTATGCAACCTTCCTTTAGTAAACAACGAATGTGTTCCATTTTCTTCTCCAAGTAGTGTGTTTGTATCTATGTATATATATTTCTCTCTCTCCCTTACCAAAAAAACACTTTTGTGCGTGTGTGAATATAGGTGGTAGAATATGGGCGTGTGTGAATATAGGTGGTAGAATATGGGCGTGTGTGAATATAGGTGGCAGAAAATAACGATTGGGCTTTCTTCTTCCCACACTTCTTTCTCTTCTTTTATTCTTCTTATATAACCTCACCACAGGAAGAAAAAAAACCACTCTATATAACCTTCACTAGAACCTTTTTCTCTATAAGAAGATACAGATGATTCTAGTAAAATTCACTAGTACGGTGAACGGTGAATTCTATTTCTTCTTTGGAACAAGACAAAACAAACGCCTCCTATTTCTTTCTTCTTTTTTCTTGTTCCATGTTGTTATCCTTATGTCTGTACAGTGCTGTGTTTGTCAATAAGAAGCGTTGGACAAATATTTCCCTTTAAATTTCCCGCTGAAAAGTAAGTATATAGCGTGCCTGGTTGGGAGGACACTGTAATTCATCACACTTTCATTGCGTCTGTAATCCAGGCTGACAACACACGATTTCTAATCTGTTAGGCACCGAGAAAGCAGACACCTGCTCCGGAACATAGCTACAGTATTATAAACTGGATACAAAAAAGTCATATCGAATGTGAGTTAGATAATTTTTTTCTTTTAATGTTCCTTAGTTGGTTGTATTGCAAAATACTGTCTAGAATACCCTCATTTTTTTTTTAAATTACATTAATTTTTCTCTTGCATCTAGTAAGAGAAAGTATTGCAGTCGTGCCAGATTTTCGCAATTGAGTATTCGTGTTATACAAGTCGAGACTTCCTCTTAAGCGGCTTTGGGATCTTCTTGAAGATGATGGTCAGTGCCAGCACATAAATTCTTTACAGCAGAGAAATCCTTAAGAATCACATGGAATTTGGATCATTTGGCTCTTTCCTCTATTTTCTTCAAATTCATTCTGTACACTTTTGTTTGAACTATTTTCTGGGCTGAATTGCTTTTTCGGTGAGGTTCTGGAGAGCCATGGGGGCTCCTCCTCAGCTTCATTACATGATACTACACCCTTAACTTTCAAATTCCCTTAACACGCAGTAAAGAAATTGGGTGACAGGTAGTCCATATTTTAAGTGAAGCCGTTCACATCCTAAATACTAAGTCCTGTCAAAGAAATAATTAGAAGATCGGAGAGATTGTGTCGCCAACATTCATAGAAATAAACAAAAAGACCCAAAAATTATTAAAAAAAGAACATACAGACATTATTGTTTAATTTAAGTGTTTTTAATAAATAGTAATTTCATTCAGTAATTTCATTAAAAATAATTAGAGCAGTGATTAAACATAGAAGTTAGAAGAGGATAAAAAATATGCTGCTGACTTGGCTCGGTCGCTCTGCTTTGTATATATATATATATATACATACAGGGTGTAACAGCAACCTCTGGCAATACTTCGGGATATGGTTTGTCACTTTATTTGGAACAAAAAATTTCTAATAAACCATGGTCCGATTCGTTCGCCTTTAAAGGTTATTCTTCATTTTCTAAAATTTTCAATTTTCCTGCTTTTTCTCATAAAATTGATTATATCTCAAAAAGTTTTTCACATAAATCATATTCAATTACAGCTTTGGAAAGAGCATTAAATTTCCTACAAGAAGCAGTAGTTTTATTTTAATTGAATTAATTATAAGGTTTTTCAGAGACTTTAAACTTAACTCTACAGCGCTTGGACTGTTAAAAACCTCTTTTCAATAGTATTTTCTTATAAATTTCATTAAGGCTAGCGTACGGTCCGGTTACAGAAAAAATATCTACATTTCACCAGCTTTCCAACGATAATAATATCATGGGGTTTCTTTCTTGTTTTCTTAAAGAAAATCGAAATAAATGTAAAAAAAAAAAACACAAAATGAAAAGTGAGAGCTGTTACAAAAATATCTCAAGATTAATTAATGATCCTAGAATGAACTTTGGAATTGTTATCTCACGATAGAAATCCGTCTAATTCTAATAATTAGAAACATTTAGTCGCGATTTAGCTGGTCATACATTCAAAATGCCAGAGTTCTTTGTCATAGAATAGCGAGATATGGTTTTTATTTGTGGGTTTTGTAACGGCAGCGCGGAAGCTGCAGCTGAGTATGCTAGCCGTTGGCCTAACAGGAAACCATTTAAGCAGCTTATTAAAGACTAGGGGAAACCGGTTCTGCGAGAATAAACTACCGAGGAAACTGATCGTTCTGACGACTGGTTTCCTCGGTACTGGTATTGTGGGTAGGGGAAACGTCTTCATGTGAGAGGAGTGGTCGCCATCACGTAGGCAAAATTTATTTAACCATAAAGTGTTTCCATATTTTGCTCTCTGTCTGCGCGCAGTTTAAGGGCGGGTATTTGGTTAGTACAGACAGCTCCCTCTCTTTACCCAGCCATCTTTATGGTGGGTACTCTCGCATACATACGCGCACACATCACTCCAACATCAGCCCGGCCTCAAGTGGAGCAATACGGACTGTATCGGACATAACCACAAATTAATCTAGCCCATATAAGGGTGTAACAGCAACCTCTGGCAATACTTCGGGATATGGTTTGTCACTTTATTTGGAACAAAAAATTTCTAATAAACCATGGTCCGATTCGTTCGCCTTCAAAGGTTATTCTTCATTTGCTTAACATGAATTTTCGTAAGAACGATTTAAGTTTCCTCGGTAGTTTATTCTCACAGAACCGGTTTCCCCTAGTCTTTAATAAGCTGCTTATATGGTTTCCTGTTAGGCCAGCAGCTAGCATACTCAGCTGCAGCTTCCGCGCTGCCGTTACAAAACCCACAAATAAAAACCATATCTCGCTATTCTATGACAAAGAACTCTGGCATTTTGAATGTATGACCAGCTAAATCGCGACTAAATGTTTCTAATTATTAGAATTAGACGGATTTCTATCGTGAGATAACAATTCCAAAGTTCATTCTAGGATCATTAATTAATCTTGAGATATTTTTGTAACAGCTCTCACTTTTCATTTTGTGTTTTTTTTTTTTACATTTATTTCGATTTTCTTTAAGAAAACAAGAAAGAAACCCCATGATATTATTATCGTTGGAAAGCTGGTGAAATGTAGATATTTTTTCTGTAACCGGACCGTACGCTAGCCTTAATGAAATTTATAAGAAAATACTATTGAAATGTGGTTTTTAACAGTCCAAGCGCTGTAGAGTTAAGTTTAAAGTCTCTGAAAAACCTTATAATTAATTCAATTAAAATAAAACTACTGCTTCTTGTAGGAAATTTAATGCTCTTTCCAAAGCTGTAATTGAATATGATTTATGTGAAAAACTTTTTGAGATATAATCAATTTTATGAGAAAAAGCAGGAAAATTTTAGAAAATGAAGAATAACCTTTGAAGGCGAACGAATCGGACCATGGTTTATTAGAAATTTTTTGTTCCAAATAAAGTGACAAACCATATCCCGAAGTATTGCCAGAGGTTGCTGTTACACCCTTATATGGGCTAGATTAATTTGTGGTTATGTCCGATACAGTCCGTATTGCTCCACTTGAGGCCGGGCTGATGTTGGAGTGATGTGTGCGCGTATGTATGCGAGAGTACCCACCATAAAGATGGCTGGGTAAAGAGAGGGAGCTGTCTGTACTAACCAAATACCCGCCCTTAAACTGCGCGCAGACAGAGAGCAAAATATGGAAACACTTTATGGTTAAATAAATTTTGCCTACGTGATGGCGACCACTCCTCTCACATGAAGGCGTTTCCCCTACCCACAATACCAGTGCCTTCTTGAATCCTCTATACTTACTTAAGTTCCTAGCCCAATTTCACTTCTATATTCCGTCTCTACTTATTCATTTAAACTAACAAGACTGGCTCTAAATAAGCGCTGTCATGAAATCCCCCTCCTCTATATTGTTTTCGTACCAAAATAACATTTAATTACATTTGAATAATTAAGATTTGCAATATTTTAATTCATATATCTTTTATTAAATTACAATACATTGTAATGTCGCTTGTTTAATTAAAATGTTTACTTTTCATATCTTGCTGTGTTGATTTTAGGTCGATGTTATTCCATGCTTATTTCTACCTACGTGTAGATCTGGTTACATAGAAATCCTATGTTTATTATATTTTGGGCATCATAATAACTGGATCTAGTAAATATTCAGTTATCAGAATCAGTAATTTGTGAATTCATAAAAAGTGAATTATCGCGCCTATAAAGTTTACATGCAAAGTGCTTGCCCCGTAAATCTATTGATAATTATACAGATTATTGCCCTTTGAAGTAAATAAGCTTGTAAATATTATTTTAATTTATTGTCAGCGTTAAAATTGAGGTTACTAGGATTCAATGTTTCAATTGGGTAAAAATTAGTAAGTTAGTATGTTAAAGTATATTGTCAACTTTTCTTAAAAAACGAAATTTTTAGGTAAGTGTATAGTTCGCTTAAATTGCATTAGATTATGGAACTATAACTTTTATTTTCTTTAAATAGAGTGCAATTGCTCCTGCAACAAGTAGACAGTATGACAGACAATGACATGAGAGGTGCCACCCAATGGTGGGTCTCCAAATGATTTAATTACTGACCTCCGCCCAGTAATCACGTGACCAGCGCCATCTCAGCCGACGAGTGGGACTATCAAGGAGCTGTAAAGATGAGAGCTGGTCTATTAGAGGATTAGAATGAGCGGAAGAGAATGAACTTTTAGATCGAAGTAGATACTTCTATTCAACACGTAATATGGAGCATTGGTTATTCGGCGATTGCGAATGTTATATTTGTACTAACGGAAGTATGAAGGAAGACAAAAATGTATTTGCCGTTGAATAAACAATTTTGTATTTTGTCACGATGATAAATAGTTCCTTTTACTATCAGAAAGAGAAAGTTATCCTTTACTTAGATCAAACTATTGAGCAATTTAGTGATATGGGAGATTTCGTTTAATACGAATGTCATTAGAAACCCTTAATATCGATATATCGATATAAAACATCAGTGACCTATAAAAGGAAGAGTATAATATTTGTTTTTAAAAAGATCAATTACATTATGTATTCTATTTCCTGGGCTTAAGCCCTATCGGACGGCTTTTTCCACTAACTCCATTTTCACTGGCCAGAAAAAACTAGCCTCACACCGTTTGATTATATATTCTGATCGATTCATTGATTTTTACCCCCTACCCGTACCCCTCCTACCGTCCGTAGGAAAATTAATAATAAAGTGGATTGTTTGTATAAACTCACCTAGCGCTTTTCTTTTTTCTTTGTTTCTTTTCCATCTGGGAACCGGGAAAGCTCTATTAGAGGAAATCATTCTTGTATTTTCTTTTTTGTTTTCACAGTGTAGTGTTATTATTCATTATCCGAGATATTTCGTCAGCCGTATCTTTTCAATAAACTAAGAAAAGAGGAAAAGTCTGATGCGAAACACTTTCCCTTACTGCAGTTACATACATACATACATACATATATACATACATACATACATACATAACATCCATACATACATTACACTACCCTAATACCCTCCATACATACATACATACCTACATACCTACAACATATGCATACATAAAACATACTACAATACATACATACATACATACAACCCCTACATACCTAATGACAACATACATACAATACATACATACATACAATACATACATACATACATACATACAATACATACAATACATACAATACATACAATACATACATACATACATACATACATACATACATACATACATCCATACATACATACATACATACATACATACATACATACATACATACATACATACATACATACATACATACATACATACATACATACATACATACATACATACATACATACATACATACATGTATACATACATTCTCATGGAATTGTTGCTAATATTGCAGCTGTTTAATTAAATTAAGCTAATACTAAAGACAAGTTATCCCCAGAAAGTCCCTAAAATTAATTTCCTTCGAAAAATCTTATAAGTGAAAATGATAGACCGAAATACTTGTAGTAGACATATAAAATTCAATGAAAATCGGCAGAGCGGATTTCGAGAAAATACGAAAACCTATAGCAATGACTTAAAAGGTAATAAAATGCCAACAATATGTCAAGAAACAGTTTGGCTTTCCAAGAAGAGCTCAGGTGAGAAGGAAGCCATTATCCAGGACTGGGAGCTAAGACTTTTCTCTGTGCGCACTTTTGACCGAAAGATATCTGAGGCACGAATCAGTATGAGCGAAAATAGGCTGAAAGTGCTAACAGTTTTCCTCACCGGAGCATTGTTGGCTCAGAAAGCACCTGAAGAAACGGAACACATAGAACACCCGCAGATTGTGTGAAAGAAATGGAAAAGAGACACTCCGATCATCCAGATAAGGTTTAGAAGTGTGGATACCTCCTAGGGTTGAGGAACAGATGCTTCAACCATGCCAGATTGTGAAATATCATAAAGAATAGATCTTGAATCCTCACGCAAGTACCAACAGAGAGGAACACATCTCTCCCCTCCCCCTCCAAAGATAAAAAAGAAAAGAAAAAAGAATCTAATTCATTAAAACTATTGCCAAAACCTCAATTCTGAAGTTAAACTATGTATTTTTACTCGTTCTTCAGGATCAAATTATCCTACAGAATATTTTTTTTTTTGAGAAAGTTAATTGTACCTGTGAAGTGAGATAATCTATATGGCTAACAGCAACATTAGGGATTTCATGCGGTGGTCCACTATGGTTGGTCAAAACCTGACGTTTAAAGAAGAGTACGGCTAAATCTGACATATAAATCCGACAAACTTTTAGACCTAATTTATCTACGTTCCCATTTTCCCCGCAGGGCGTTTATTTTAGGGTTAACAATGTTTCATCTGTTTTAGAACTTAGTTAATTGTTAAATATATTATTAAATTATTATTAGTATTATTTAACTTAATATTAAATTAAACTAATTAATGCATATACTAGTATATTAATCTAGTTTTAAATGTACTTAAGATAAAACATTTTATTCAACTATTTATGGCCTTCTTTGCCCGTTAAAAGCGTTCGGAAGATCTTAAAAATTATGGGAAAATGTTGTCAAAGATGTCAATTTTTATTGACAATTTTATTTTGGGGAAAATCAAGCAATTCTGCGGAATCGGTAGCGTTAAATTTCAAATTTTTGGTTGGTTCAATGATACTGGTGTTCATTTCTAAACTACAATGTAGCCAGTAATTAATTAATATTTGGTTTGACAATTATTTAAAAAGTCTGATGCTCTGACGACTGAGCTATCAAGGCCCAGGGGGAGTGAAGTTGTTCGCGTCCGAGATTGTTCTCACGTGCCCCCTGGATATCCAACGAAACGAACAATATCAATCGCCAGCGCAGCCTACAATTTTATACTAGGCTGCGAGACGCAGAATGAATATAGAATGAAATAGACGAAATCATGGGAAAAAATTATTAAAAAAAAGTTTATATTAGGTAACTAATTTGGCTAACTAACTAGTGGGATTTGATTGAGCGCCAAACTTATATAAGAGTGAAGGCTCCATGGAGCAATAGAAAGCATGGATAGAGGAGCCTGGGATGGGGTGTCTATTGGGGCAGTGCAGATATTGTAGAGGTTTCTCGGGAGAGCGAAGCGTTGTACTTCTTAAGAAAGTACAGTGAAAGAATTCAGAGGAGTGGACATCTTGTAACCTAAGTCCTCGACAATGTATTCTATATATATATAGCTATGACTACTACGTGTACATGGTAACTGTAAAACTTTGTCTAAACAAATACTAGATAAACTACATCTACACTGTACTTTATACTTGTGTATCTGTATGTAAGGAAGAAGAGATTTTGTGTGGCCATTAAGTTGTAAAAATTCAATTATACCACTTTTCCTATTTAACGTAGTTTGTTTTTAGTGTCTGTCCTTGGCACTAATACTATTATAGCTTAATATATTGTTTAAGATAAAAGTAATAAAAACAATAAACTCTAATAATAATAAAACTAATAATTGAATAATAAAAGTGACAATTCGCTCTCATTACTGTCCTCCGGTGCGGCTTTAAATTTTACTTGCTGTTAAGAGACAATATTACATCACTTTTATCAGATTTAAACAGTCTGGTGTGAAACATTCATATCAATTTGTCTCACTTCAATTATTACAAATAAAAAGGAAAAATCACAGGAAGCTCCTAAACTTGTTATTCCGTTTCGGTACTACTAACCACACGAAGATTTCGGTTTAGTCAAATCAAAATACATCAACCGGAAGCACAACTTTACTGAATGTGTTTTTCTTTTTAAGGTTTTAGCGATTTTCTCTAAAACGGCCCCAACGATATTTTTTTAAACTATCTACTGATGGAGAAGCATTTTCTCACCTACTGCGACGGCGTCATCCAAAAAAGCTTTAACAGCCTGGGTTGTTACCAGGTGGGGAAGTGGAAATAACCACTCTAGAACCCTCCAAGATTCTGGGATTTCTTAGGGAGCTCAACCTGGAGAGGGTGCTGTAGTTGAGCAAGCTAACCAGAGGGAGGGGGAAATAAATCACCTGACACTCGCAGAAATGTATTTGAGGGGGTACCAGAGGAAGTTGCGTATTTGTGCTTATTTCTGCAAATTTACATAAATAACTTTCACGTGTATTTGAAATATATTCCCGGGGAAAATTGATGTTTAGTGGGGTTTAGTGGGGAACAGTACCATCAGGCTTTCTTATAAAGTACCATTTCGGTACAATATATGATTCTACCACCTACATAATATTAATAGAAATTAGAAACATTGGTAGTGTATTTGTAGAAATTGGAATGTGCAACTTTACTGATTAATGGTTTTCTTCATTCTGATTCCTATGCTATTTGTTGCTATATAACAATACTTATAAACCAAACAATTCTTTAAAAACATGTTATAACAAATAAATTTTGGGGGAAAACTGGCAGATGGTTTTTGGGGGAAATGACACGCTAGGTTTACCACTAAATTGGAGGAAATGACACGCTAGGTTTACCACTAAATTGGAGGAAATGACACGCTAGGTTTACCACTAAATTGGGGGAAATGACAGCTAGGTTTACCACTAAATTGGGGGAAATGGCCCGCTAGGTTTACCACTAAATTGCAAAACCAGTATATTTGGCACTTTTAAAATTAACGCAGCCAAGTGGTCTGCAGCGTAGTCAGTATCTGGTAGTCTTAAAAAAGAAACCCGTATGTGTAATTGGGCAAACTAAATCTAGTAAAGATTCTAGTTTTGAAGTAAA
>JAAEAF010008318.1:0-31485 GCA_011037195.1 Triatoma infestans | reverse complement strand
GGTCACTTAGCCTTGCCTACATAGTAGGCAAGCTTCCATCCCTTCCACGTGGAGGCGGACTCCTACATATCCGTCTAGTCCGGCGCGTTACCGGTACTTCACGAGCAAACTCGACAAAGTCTTTAATCATGCCTCGTCGAGGAGAGACACCGGAAGAGTTCGTGATGCACTGTGTCCCGTTCACCGCATTCGCAATTCGGGGAACCTTTCAAACCCAGCTCATGGAGCTTAGAATTGAACTCCTCATGGCCCGTGAAATATTGGTTACGGTTTGGGATAGCTCCAGCCATCGAATCGACAGTCTGTGATGCAGATTGGAAGAACTCATATGCGATTCTCCCTGTCTCTGCCTCATCCCAGCGTCTTTGCCACTTCCCAATCTCGTACTCTCGGATCTTTTTCTTTGCAAGAGCACGAGGCGTCTGACTGGACAGTTCCTCACCATCAAGGACAATCATTACCCCTTATGGGTAGGGGCTCCCATCTCTACGAGGAGATCAAGCGGCAATACACCAGCGACCACTGGTAAGGAGGCCGTGTATGATGTCTCAGAGGCCCTTGTTCCCGAGCACAATATTACATTGACTTCTTGATGGACCAAGGTGTAGTAGTGAATTTCCCAACGGAATTTCTTAATTTACTCTATGTTCCCGGGTTACCGCCACACATTCTAAATTTGAAAATTGGAGTGCCAATTATATTATTCCGAAAAATCAATCAGCCAGAATTATGCAATGGTACACGATTAGTAGTTAAAAAAGTTGATGAATAATCTAATTGAAGCAACAATTCTCATTGGATCTCATAAAGGTGAAGACGTACTACTTCTACGAATATCACTCATACCGACAGATATGGCGTTCGAGTTCAAATGATTTCTCCAATATGCCTTGCGTTCGCTATGACTATCAATAAAGCACAAGGATATTCTTCGCAAGTGTACGGTTCGGATTTAGAAAACGAATGCTTCTCTCATGGGCAATTATATGTCGCATGCTCCAGAGTCGGTAAACCATCTGATCTTTATGTTTATGCAGAAAACGGACAAACAAAAAATGTAGTCCATTCACTAGCTTTACAATAAAAAAAGACTTTCAGTTAAAAACATTTTTTCTTTCTTTCCTTTCAGTGCACAGCAACGCAAAGTAGGGTATTAAATTGAATGATGTGTTTTCTTGCTGAATCTATGTTAACTATCATCTTCTATTTACTTCCCTAATAATTAAAATCAGACTGAGCCACAGCTAAGCGTATATGAATAATATGAATTATATATTATTTCTATATTTCACTCCGACTATTTCCAACAATAATTTGTTGTTGCCTTTCAAAACAAAAAGAAAAAAAAAACATGAATAAATAATACATAAAACAAAGAAAGAAAGAAAAATACCATTACTTCAAAATTTAATATCACAGACAATTGTTTAAAGAAATTTTCTTGTTTTATAATCACTTATCAGGAAAAACAAAATTAACCTTTCGAATATATTGGTGTATTATCTATTTAATACCGCCAGATATGTTACTGAAATCAATTGTTCATTATATTAATAAAATACATTCTAAAAACAACATATTAGTGCATAATATTATTTTCCTATCAGAGATAAAATTTTATTAAACGCTCCACATAAAATAAATAGATAAAAAAATGGTTTTTAATTAAAGTATAAAGGAAATCTAATAGCAATAAGTGGAAAAGAAACCTTAATTGAGTTATTAAAACAAATACGAGTATGTAAGTATGAAAAGGTAATAATAGTAAAAAACTGCAAACAACATATACATCTATACATACATTCATACATATCGATATATGGTTGTGTGTGTATTAACTGTGTTTTAATAGAAGTGCATAAAGTGAAATGTAGGCTTGGGTTGTGCTTCTACCAATAATATTCTGCTATATAAATGTATATTCATTTATTTTGTTTAAATACTTTTATTGATATTTACAACAGTGTGTATAATACAATAAGCAAAAGTGATTAAAGAAAATAAAGAATGCGCACATATGAGGGACATTATTCAATAATAATGTCCCTTATTGTTTACGTAGGCTGTTTGATGATGAAAAAGTAAGTCTCGCGGCCACAGGCGTTTCAGACGGCGGGGAGGACTACCTGGAATGTGGGCAGAGGTCAATTGTAGGACGAGACGGTTAGGATGAAGGAGGAGAGATGGAATTTTTCATGACGGGAAGATATCCATTTCTGTGATGAAAGGGATTTTTAGGTCGTTGTGTACACCACCTTGGTGAGGTTGGATACGTAATATGGGGCTTGGGTAATTTTGCGAAGGATTTTGGATTGGAGGGACTGGATTTTTTTTTAATTGGTTCGCTTGGTTGAGCACCAGACTTCAACCTCATAACTCTAAATTGGTCGTAAAAGTGTATTCGTTAAAGAAAAAAATTCTGATGTGAAACACCCAAACAAATATCTCTTATTCCAGTTCTCAAAATTATAATTGACAAATTTTATAGTTTGTGCAGCAAATTTAATGAAATTCGTCGAAAACTGAAAAAAAAATAAAACTGTACAGTAATAGCGCACTTCCGGTTTATTAATTTTTTTTTTGAAACTCGGGGAAAGTTTGCCCATTTATTTATTTGTATTAATTTTGTTTGGATGACAGAATTGTATAATAAACTATGATAGTATTTAGAGAAAAACATAACCCCACCCTCCCCTAAAAGTGCCCTTGAAAGAATTTTTCCAGAGAAAAGTTGTAAATCTTTGTATGTTTAGTTTACATACGATGTTTCAAGAAAATCGTCTACCCATTTTTGAGAAAATCGTGAAAAAGTAAAAAAAATCATTTAGTAAAGTGGTAAAGTAAACGCACTTCCGGTCATCCGATTTTTTTCCAAACTCGGAATTTCAACAACATATTTAATTCTAATTAACATTATTTAGATGACAGAATTGTCTAATAAACTGAAATAGCACTTTAGATGAAAACCTAACCCCACCTTTCCTTCATAACTGCCCTTAAATGAATTTTCCCAGAGAAATGTTTCAAATAATAGTTGTAGCTCTTTGTATGTATAATTGATATACCAAGTTTAATGAAATCGTTGGAGCTATTTTTGAAAAAAATGCAAAAATGTAAAAAATTTTCTTGTAAAGTGGTACTTCCGGTAGAGGAATTTTGACAGATAATGTACTGTCAGATCCCATAGTGATACCTAATCGGAATATCAGTTTCAACTTTCTCCGGTTTATCGTTTTTGAGCTATGCTGTTTAAATACACACAGACCACACCATTTGCTAAAAACCTCTTTTTTGGAGTCAAGGGACCTCAAGACGGATATTCCGGTGAAAACTCGATATTGAAAATTTGACACGATTACAATACTTCCTCTTCCAAGGAGTAAGAGAAAGTAAAAAGTGAATATATATATATATATATACTTTAAAAATATATATATATTAACTGATTACTTAACAAGTGCTTTATAAGTTAAAAAAGAAAAAAATATAGATATATGAGTTAGGAAAGTTCCCTTAGCAACAGAGGTCAACTAAAAAAAAAAAAATATATATATATATATATATATATAAAACGATAAAAATTAGGTCATATGAAATTGTATTATAACAAAAGTGACGTTTAAAGTGAAAATGAAAGACGACAAAAATAACTGTGAAGCAGATTTTCTCAGAACTTTAACTTCACCAATTTTTATTAAAATTTTATATAAAGAGATAATTACTAATCTATAACTCCAAGTTTGGCCTTTAAATAGAACAACTAGTTATGTAATATAAAGTATAATAATTATACTTTATAATTATTGTATATTTATATACATTATATATTAATTCATTTATCTGTAATTTATTATGTACTACACATTTAATAAAAATTGTCATTAAATCAATATTACATCAATCAATGTCAAGCTTTCAATTGCTAAATTATAAAATACGAGTATATATAATTTCGTTATATTCCTAGTTTTCAAACAGCAAAAGCAAACCTTAAAATTCCATGATTATTTTATCATGTGTCCCATATCGTTACACACGTTACTACTGTATATTTAAGCATATTACGTACTCATTATTATGAATATGACATTTCGAAAATGTTAACAAATTTGACCCTTGATAATTTTCATTTTTAATAAGTTATAAACAGGAATCGCTATACTAAATATGCATGTAAATGGATATTGAAGGAGTGAATAATCTGTTATCTGTCATAATAATAATAATAATAATTAAAAAAATCTATAATCGTTGGTTCAGAAATCTGAGAAGAGTGATCAAATAAACTAATGTTTATGGTAATTCAGGAAATTGCTGATAAATGAGAACATACTGTTTTTTTGGATTGGACTTACTTTTAACTTACTTATACATACATACATACATACATATTTATATTTATTTTAATAATATTACACGTAATCAGAAATCTCAGGATTGATTTTTATTTTCTAATCCTACTTACTGTGAGAGATAGTATTGTGAATGTGTCAAAATGTACGTGAATATTCAGAATGTAAGTGAATAATAGTTTCGAAGTTTCTTGTGCTCAAATAAATGTTTTTTAATAGTTGTAGATGTGCGCACGAAAATGGCTGTATGTTTGTGTATATACGTATGAGTTTGACTTTTAGTAGATTGAGATTGTTGTAGGGAATTATCGCACTGCGACCTCAAAGATCTATTGTGTCCCCCGGGGCCTTCTTCAATGCATAGCCGGCCTCCTAGCAGCGCTCTCTAGCTACGGACAACACTGCGTATCACCGAACAGTGAGTTGTAGAGGCTCCTAGTAAGAAAAAAATCCAAGGGCAGCATGCTGGATTCGAACCCGGGACCGCCGCGTTGCTATCCAGCGCGCTACCGCTGAGCTAATCCCTGCCTTCTCCCTTGGCTTTCGCCAATTAACTAGGGACGGAGACCCTAAATTGTGTACTGTGTTTGCCTTGTCTGTAAAGTGTAGAGTGTATTTTGTTTTAAGTCTATTGTGTACTGTTCTGATGAAGTGCATGGAGTACTGAGCTGTGGTAACCCGTGGGATAGCTACTCCCCAAGTAACTGCATGCAACAGATTCCTCTTGCGGGCTTGACTTTTAGTAAGTGAACAGCATGGTTCAAATTGTTCTGTATAATAGTGAGCACGCAAGTGTCCGGATGTTTTGTGTGCATGTGTGTCTTGTGTCTAGCAGTAGTAGTTCGTGAATAGCAATATTAAGACGAAAAATGTAGAATATTGATGCAGTATGATGATGGTTGATGAAAGCCGAAATGAGAACAAGGAACTGACACAATACTCCTAATTTATATTTTACACTTTCCCTAGGAAGGAGAGAAGATTTTATAGAGAACGGAGTAACACAGAGTGAGAGCGTAGAGTGATCTATAAATGTAAAATGGTAACGATGTGAGTCGCTTGAAGAACAATAGAAACCAGGCGATGACCACAAAATGAAGCAGGCTACACAGAAAAAGTCTCTGATGCTTTCCAGCTCTGCGGAACCAACCACCGCAACAAATTATAACTCTTACTTGTTCTCATAGTATCGCTAGCTTGGTGAACTTTTAAGGTTAATTTTAAAACTTGTTAACTCATTAAAGTTGATCTAACGACTGTTTAAAGCCCACACATTTCTATCTTTTATCCGATTTTCTCTCGGTGGGAGCTAGTAACAGCTTCCTGGAGGCTTGGCTCTCCAATTCATTGCAGCGGATGTAACAGTGGAGGTAATGTGTATTGCAGTGCGGTAGGAGGTATGATGATAGAGCTTCCGGCGGCTAGAATTGAAACTATTGAGCACTGCTATTGTTGGCAACATCTATTAAAATATCCACACTTCACATCTCATCTAGACACTACCAGGGAGATCCGACAACAGGGTTCCGGTCAAAAATCGATTAACAGAAGTAATTTTTCACATTTTTTTCGTTTCAGTTTTTGGCAATTCTCTCGAAAATGCTTCCAATAATTTAAAATTAACAAGATTTTTTTTTTTTTGAGGAAAGAGTGTGGTCGTGCCAAATTTTTAAATCTACAATTTTTAATTTTCTTTAGGTGTAGGCCAATATATTTAATTATTAAATCTTTATATAAGGGTATGTAATTAATAGGTCTCTATATTTAGCCTCAATTAGTATGAGACCAAACTTCCATCGTTTTAGCAGTGATTGTACATATCTCATTTATGGATATTATTTAAATTTCAAGAAGAAGAATATTTTCCAACTTTATAATTGTAGTAGCTCTTGTCCGCGACTTCATCCGCATGAAATTCATACTACGCTTTCTACATGTTACAACGTTTTCTAGCTTTTTTTAGGCTAGTTACGAATTTAAATATGTTTTACCACACAAACATTCTTGACACCCCTTTCTCATTCTAGGGGTTGAATTACGCAAAATTCTTTCTTAGTGAATTTATATGTAACAAAAGGAAACCTACCGTCCAAATTTCATGTTCCAGTTTCAGTAGTTTCAGCTCTGCGTTGAAGAATCAGTCCTTTGCTATTTATAATATGTATAGATTAACTGAAAGTGGTTTGAGTGTTTCTCACAAGATTTTTTTTTTTTATTTTTTCAAAATTTTACTTTTTCATTCATTAAATCATATAATTAAACATTTATCATTCATGTGTAAATTGATTCAAATCAAAAATTTTTCTGAAGGTGCTGTTTTGAAAAATATGCAGAACTCGTGTTGTATAAACTGCAAACAAATTAATTGGAAATATTCTAATTAAAACAAATTAAATATAAATTTCAATGCAAACAACTTTTAGAATGGTGCCTTATCATTAACTAGATAACCGTATGTATAATATTGCCTATATAAACTTGAACAAAATCAAATTTAATTAATGTATTTTATTAAATGAAAGAGAGATTAAACGCAAGGGCCCTAGATAGCAGTAAAGATTATTTCTAAATGAGACTGTAAGGCGGGAATATAAGCAGCCCTATTGGGAATAACTATTACCACATATAATGATACAGCCGGAGTAAAATGGGATGACTTAGGTAGCATCGGAAGGGAAATAGTGAGGTGAGAGAATGAGATAGAAGGTGAGAGAGAGAGAGAAATAGAGGGAGAGAGTTTTACCCAAGTTGTCGAGCTCGCAGCCATAGAGTCCCTGGAATTTCTACATAAAGTCTGTGAACTAAATTTATACAAGGTACCAAGCTTGCTTTCCTAGTTTGATTCTTAACTAAATCAATCTTCTACATAAATTGTTCTCTGTTAATAAAATTACATCAATTAAAATTGAAATTATCCCTTCATATATTAACATTAGAAATGCCTTGTTCTTTTACTTTTTTTTTTAATATTACTAGATAAAACAGTGAGCAAGCTATATATCGACATCCTGTCATGAGTGATTACTTTCCATCTGAGCAATAATGTATAGAATGTGACCTACCTACACAGCAGAATTACATCCTTCTCACATAAAGGATGAACCTAGTAGAGCATTAAATTTTTGTAGAAATTGAACTGCATTGCTTCTTGGTGATACATTTTTATAGAGACAGCAATTTTTATTATTCATAAAACTGTTTTAGATAAAATAAAAAGTCTGTTGTGAAAAAAAAAAATGGGAAAAAAAAATCCCGACATAAATATACAGGTGTCGGGAGGGGGGATAAGTAATCTACCAACAGAAATAGGTACAAAATAATTACATTGTTCAGAGATAATAATCAACAAACACATTTGAATTTTGTCGTCTCAGATTCCTTAGAACTGTAAGGTTATTAGTGCGATGTATTGTGTTTATGCGCTGGTAGCTTATGGCGTGGGCGGTTTTGTAAAAGGGCTTGTAAGTATATATGTTTAAGAGAGAAGTATTAGTAATAATCAAGAAAGCACCACTGTTTTTGAAATAAATATATTCTCTAAGTGAATTTAGATGGTTTACAATATTCACAACTATATCTTAATAAATCAGATGTTTATCTAGAATAAAGGCAAATCCATATCATTGGCACTGAGTTTAAGAGAGCGATTCCTGAAGCAAATGTTCTGGCTTTGAAAGCAAAATGCAGACTGTCCTGAAGGAATGCCTTCTCTTACAAAACAGTTGGCCAGGGGGCATTGTATTAATTTAACGGATTCTTGTGCCTTTGTCTCTTTATAGCAATGATCTTAAATTATAGCACCTGGCCCTTTTCACTCCATTAAGATAAATTTTAAAATATTAACAAAATTCTATGTTTCAAACTATAAAATATTCTAAACTATTTTTCAAAACTTTCATTTCTTTCTTCCACTACAGAACGATGGTACTTTAGGGAGAAATGTAACATTACTGTTCCCCCATAACCTCCAAAAATCTATTTTTCCAGGAAAATGTTTCAAATAGATGTGAAAGAGATATTTATATGTGTAGATGTACACAAAATTTAAAGAAAATCGTTTTTGCCGTTATTGAGAAAATCACGAAAAACTAGAAAAAAAAACAACATATAAATATAAAACCATAGTAATAGTAAAGTAGCACTTCCCCCCCTTTAAGTGATTTTGCCCAAAATTTTATTGCCTGATGCAGTACCTAAATGAAATATCAAGTTTAAGCTTTCAGCGACTTTTCATTTTTGAGATATTCTGTTCAAAAACACACACACACACACACACACACACATATATATATATATATTTTGTTCTCTCTCTCTGCGCCGTGACACCATTTATATACTGTTCTGCGTAACGCGGTCCAGTTAGGCTGCGCTGGCAATTGTTCGTTTAGATGGATGTCTAATTTTGTTCTGGATCTTTGGTTCACATTGGTTCTGGCTTGTAAGAACTATCACGGACGGAAACAACTTCACCCACTATTTCGAAAATTTGGCACGTTCGCAATACTTTCTCTTATAAGGAGTAAGAGGAAGTAAAATCCGGTCTGAATTACTCCCATGACTTTCTCTTACAGCTTTAATATTAAAATGAATAAAATGAAAAATCTTTAAGCTTCAAATTTTACTTATTTTTTTGTTCTAACAAAAATATAAAGTGGAGGCAACTATCTACCCAGGTAGGTAGTCCAGAAGAGAGCGCCAATAACATTAGACCAGCCCTATATAACATTTGAAATTTAATGCCACTAATTCCGCAAAACTATCTAAACCAATTTTTTTTTGGAAAAATTTCTATCTGTGCCAGTTAGGATTCTAAGCTTAAAGGAAATCGTCATATTAGTTTTCGAGAAAATTCAAAACAACTAATAAACCAATATTGTAAAGTCACACTTTCTGTTAACTGTTTTTCTTCAAATTTTGGATTCTGCCAACGCTTCAGTGTATTTTAATATTATATAAGTGTTGGGGGCGGGTGTTGGCATAGTGGTTATGAGCATGAGCTAGTAAGTGGGAGGTCCCCAATTTGAGTCCTGCGTATAACTGCTAAATTTTATATTGGTATGAAAAATGTTAATAGTAAAGTTACTTCTGCACCCGTCCGCGACACCTAATTTGGTAGTTGGACATGTTAAGCCTGCCTGAAAAAATAGGCATTACTTTATTTTAACCGTAACAATTCCAGGAGTGTCATCGCTGGATAGCTTCTCCACTCGAGATCCTCAAGCCAACAGTATCAACAGTGAGCAATAGCAATTACTGTTATTGTATGTGATGGGATATCATAAGTCGAGTTAGTTCCTTGCTATCCGCAAGGAACGCCAAGGTCGTATCAAAGGAAACGAAGCCAACCAAGGTTAGGGATGAAGCACCGTCCAACTTCCCCTACCACAGGGGTATAAATTGAAGGAAAAAGGGACAGTGGAGGTCCCATTCTATCACCATCTTCAAGAGCGAAGACATCTTCCATGCTACCAATCCTACCGAGCCAACAACAAATATCCAGTCTACACATCAGCACGTGCCTATCTCTCAGTCTCTCATTGAGTTTCTCTCCCTGTCTCTTAATCTCTCAAGTCAAGTCCTTAGAATCATAAGTGTACATATATTAATTATAGTGCGGTAGTAATAGCATCTAGTTATTCATTTTTATGCCCTGAAACTCCCATTACATTCAACAGATTTTGCTTACTCAATAAATAAACTTAACTAAAAAAAACTAACTTCGATTTATCTTTCATTTTTTTTTTTATTATATAAGTGTTAGAACATACATTATATTGAAATGTTAATTTAGAGGTAAGCCTAACGCTACTGATCCTCCGAACTCAGCAAAAAAATTATCTCAGGAATATGTTTTTAATAAAAAGTGATAGCTAAGGGAGGGTTGCCTATATTGCACAGGCTCCTAATTTGTACCACCCTCGTAAAATGTGTTAATTCAATAGCTAGTGACATCTGGTTTGGGAAGCATCAACTACTTCCTTTTAGCTGCTATATTGTCTTTTCTGCAGACTGCAAGTTTGTAGAAGAAGAATGAGTTTGTGCAGCAAAGATTGTATAGTAATATTGAAATTTTTTGAGTACCTGGCCAAGGAGAATGTACATAGTAGGTAACTGGAAACAATATTATTTATTTGAGGCTGAAAATATGTATTGAATGTATAATGGGGGGTTGATGAAGGAGAGAAATGGTCTGGTTTGAATGAACAAACAAAATATGGCTAACACTGTATAATATAAGAAGTGACACTGACTGCCTGGTAGAGTGGTAAACGGTAATGACACAGTGTGACTGGCGAGTGTCCTCAGTTGTATGAACTCTCTTCTATATCTATCTTCCGTCGCTGTATTTATATAGTTTCTCCCACTCTAGTCCGAGAGAGTGGTCCTGTCATTTTGGCTCACTTTTTTGTTATGGAACCTCTCTTTGGATCCTATTACAAATGCTAAAGTTCTATGTAATTACTTTGTATTTTGTTAGTTTGGTAGGATGTATCAAACAGAAAAATTTTGAAGATATTTTGGTAAAATAACACACACCACACACACACACACACACACAACACACACACATATATATATATTATATATATATATATATATATATATATATATAAACAACATTACAGACCATTCGCACTCAGGGAACCATAAAACATATATACCCGGAGAAAACTCAATTTTGTAAATTTGACCCATCGCAATACCTCCTTTTACAGAGTAAGAGAAAATAATCATCATCACAACGTAGTTGTCCCCTTGATAAACAAAAAATTCCGGATCAAGGAAGTGAAAGGAATTTAGTGTGAGTTGTCCGCATTCTGCCATTAATTTGAAGCCGCGCAATCAAATATCTTTCTTTTGATATCCTTGGCCACCTTCAACTACTCTTAGCTTCATCTGCAGTTTCCTTTACCATTTTAACCATGTTAACGATCTATTGTTCGATTATTCTATTCGCCTTCTATATAAAGACTTCTTCCAATCTTTCCAAAAATATTTGATTAGAAGCTGAAAAATATCGGCTGTTTCTATTTATGTACGATTCTTCTGTTAAAGGAGCTTTAGGTGTCTATTCAATAAATTTCATTATCTATAAAATCATCTCTATTTTTCCTCCTTTTCCAAGCATTTTGATATGGAGACATTAAAATATTTTTTTTTTATGAAAAAGAAACTTCCTTTAAAAAAAAAAAATATTTCCCATATAAAAGAAGTTCATCTCTTATATGTTTATAAAAAAAAAAGTTATAAAAAAAAGTATATACTAATTTTAACATCCGCTTTATTACATGGGCAGGTTATATAGCTTTGAAAGAAGCTGTTAGAGGGGGATGTGTAAGACTTGTCTCTAATATCGTTTCATTTTGCTGGGAAAGTTTCCAGCGAGAAATTATACTGAACAAGTTTTCATATAACCTACCTTCGCTCTTGTATTTGAATGTGTACACGTGCATGAAAATGCTTTGTATATGTTATGTGTGCGTTTTATTTTAAATTTTCGGTACTTTTACCTGACTCATCTTGTGTTCAAGAGTTTTGCTTTTTATTTTCTAATAATAATGGAGTATATATGCCGTTATAAAACTTTATATCAATTCCATTATTTTAACGTGAGCACTATTATAAAATAATTGTTGATCTATATGTTCTTCCACAATTTAATAAATCAACACACAATTGAGGTTATTGTATGATAATGTAAACATCAATTAAGTCATGAATTTAATTAAGATTACGAAGGAGTTTTCTTAGCGATTCGTATTATCTTTTATCTGGGCGCAATTAAATTCATACTAATTCTACCCATAATCTAACTTCACTAAATTGAGACTGATTGCACCCACTGTAATGGAATAAATAGTGCTCTGTTGAGGACATTTTCATAGCAGGTAAGAAGTGCTGGAGACTTCATGTTGTGAATACCAGCTGCATCATCACTATTCTAAGCGGTAAGCATAACCTTCAAGAGTTCTTGCCGGTGTCTGTCACTCCTTCTACGCTTAACGGACGAAAAGGCCACAATCCTTAAATTACCCAAAATCATACAGAATCTTGACAATTTCAAGGCTTTTGTCAGCAGGCATAAATCAACATTTGAAGAATCCTATGCGGACATCTGAAGAGCTTGCAATAAGTAATCTAGAATCAGGAAACAATCAGACTGGGAACAAATTTCAAAAGCTTATTAACTCTTACCTACAACTAAACTATCAAAGAGTTACATCAAGCTACAGCATCCACAAAGCAATCAAACTGTTTGCACTCAGCTTTCTGTCAAAAGAAGTCTGTCAGACACCCTTTTACAGACTAAAGTGTTCTCATCAAGCTAGCAATAGTAGCTAATTGACAATGAGAAAAAATAAGAGTTCCATCTAGCCCCATCGTTCTTCAAGCAACGCGTTACTAACAAAACCCTAATCGCTTGGGAATTCTATCCTCTCACATGCTCTTTATCCTTGCGAAGATGGCCAAACAAATATAAATTGCGATTACAGAGTCAGTAGTGTGTGTTGTTGTTAAATATTGAATCAAAATTCACCATCAATCGAGCTAATCTAAACTAATTTTTCTTTTGGTCACATCAAGAGTATAAAATTGGCAGTTCATAAAACTTGTTCAGTTAGTATTATTATTATTCAAAGAAGGGGAGGGCAAAACCCTACGCTATCTAAAGCCTCCCGGGACCCATATAGTTGCCGCAAAAGAATAGCAACTACCGGGTCTGGAACAAAAGTCCAGGCCTGGATCCAAGATTTATCACAGTCCGAACAAATCGGACCATAACGTTGAAAGGACATAGCTTAAGCACTTTTACCGATATCCTAT
Source organism: Triatoma infestans (assembly GCA_011037195.1). NCBI lineage: Eukaryota > Metazoa > Arthropoda > Insecta > Hemiptera > Reduviidae > Triatoma > Triatoma infestans. The sequence goes on along the minus strand of JAAEAF010008318.1, from coordinate 18,307 downwards.
TCCGGCTAAAGGTCCTGAACCTAATCCCTCACAGCCCAAACAATCCGTCATGTGATGTATGGTGTTTCCTCCTTCGTCTCCCAGACTTTACAAAAGGGATGAGGCATGGCACTATTGAATGTTCAAGAGTGAGTGTTCAAAAGCAAAAGTCTTCAACACCCTATCAGAAGGGAAACCTGTAATGGGAACCCTTAAAAGTATCTCGCGATAAATGGTAGAATGACCATGTTGCTTTGTTAGTAACCAGAATTGAAACTCAGTTATCCCGATTAGTAACCAAAATTGAAAGTCGCAATCTTATAAAAAAGAGAATTCTCTGTTGGATTGCCTTTAAAACAAATAACTCTGTTGTACATAATATGTATTATAGAATGAATTGCTTAGCAAATTTTTTTTTTAATTTTTATTTGGAACAATACAATCTTTCTAGTAATATATATATAATAAGTAAATAGGATGAGATGAGATGCTATCTTGGTACGAAGAGCGGAAAGAGAGAAACTACCCAATGGTAGCATTCTCTAGGATGCCTTGGTGATGCTTGAACAATTCCAAGAGAGATTCTCGTTCAAGTTACGGCATAAAGCCTAACGATATTAGAAAATAGAAATTGTTTATCTTTATTTAAATATAAAAAAAAACTTATACCCTTCACAATAGAGCCTGAAGTTGTTGACGAAAGGTAATTACTACTATTGAAAAAGTACTATTCCTTACTTTGTCTTACTCCTAGTAAGAGGAAGTAATGCAATCGTGCCAAATTTTCGATACCGAGTTTGCACCGGAAATATCCGTTTTGAGATCCCCTGACTCCAAAAAAACATGCTTTTTAGCAAATGGTCTGTGCGTGTGTGTGTATGTGAAAACCATACCTCAAAAACGAAAAATCGTAGAAAGTTTAAACTTGATATTCCGTTTAGGTATTACCATGGGATCCGACAGTAGGTTATCTATCAAAATTCCTCAACTAGAAATACCTGAATGGTTTTTTTTTACTTTTTTGCGATTTCCACAAAAATAAGTCCAACGATTTTCTTAAAACTTCACATACAAAGAACTACAACTTATATTTGTAACATTTCTCCTGGGTCATACAAAGGAGCTTTTGGGGGTGTCGTGGGGGTTATGTTTTTCTCTAAAGTGCTATCATAGTTAATTATACAATTTCTACCATCAAAAAAAAATTAATTAGAAATAAATAGATTGCTGAAATTCCGAGTTTCAAGAAAATCAATAAACCAGAAGTGCGATTTACTGAACACTTTTTTCAGTTTTCGCTGAATTTCTACGAACTCCGATGAATTTTTTTTTTTTTTATGATGGAAACGAGTTTTTATTAATAAATATTTTAGTTTGGTTAGTGACAATGCGGGGAATTGTATCCATTTAGTGGATAAAATTACAAAAGATGGCATTGTGGAAGTGGAGTACTGCGGCAATAGAGTCAAGCTACGTCGGCAGTACCAGTTTGTGTATACGGTTTGAATATTACATTCACCACAACAACTAATCCACTTGAATTTTTAAAAGTCCTTTCCGTTGTCATCATTTCTCCTTTTTAAATAAATTATCAACTTTTCCAAACTTCCGCTTTATATCTTAACTCTTCTCCAATATAAGAAGAATATTGTGCCAAGTTTTTCTTCGAAGAAACTAATTATGATTAATATTAAATATAATAATCTTTAAATGGATATTTTATAATACATTTAAGATTATGTACAAGATCTAGCAAACTCCTGCATTACCTTTTTTTTTCTTTTTTACACAAAATATAAATAATTTGTTTACATTCTTTCACTGCGTTAAGACGAAAAACTGATATAGTAAATAGGTTATTTTCTTTTACAGATGGAGTAAGCTGTAGAGTTAAATTAAATATTACTAGTAATAGCTCTCCACAACAAAGACAGTTTAAATTTATTACACAGTTAATAGAAAGAAACACACACACAAACACATGAATATTTATATAGTAAACACATATACCCTCATGTTATAAACCTATATATATTTCTTCTTCTTTCCTGGCTCTCAACCCAGTCATGTATGTTTTGGCATCCTCTGCTAGCCGTTCCTATTCTTAACAGCCGCCATTCCAATTGTGGATTCGGGACCATCTTTAGTTACTCCATTCTGCTTCTAATTCTATGTTTCCAGTGCGGACTTCGACAGTTTCCACCCTTTTTGAGCTTCTCTGAGTCTCAAAATGTGGTTTTTAGAAAATGAAGTGTGTGTATGTGTTTATGAACAGAATAGCTCAAACTTGGAAAGACCCTACACATTTCAAATTTTGTCATTTCCTTTGGCTATCACCAAGGGATCTGATAGTAATTAATCTGTCAAAATTTTTCAACCGGAAGTAATATTTTACTAAATTACTTTTCCTGTTTTTTTTGTTGTTGTTATTTTCTCGAAAATGACTCCAACGATATTTTCTTTAAACTTTTTACATTCACTATATGGATATGTAGGTCCATAACCTTTATTTTGTAACAACTCTCCAGAAAAAAATTCATTAAAAGAAATTTTGTAGGAGGAGCGTTGTTATGATTTCCTTTAAAGTGTAATTTTAGTTTTATACAATTTAGTCATCTATAATTTTAATGAGAATTAAATATGTTGCCAAAATTCAGTGTTTGTGATGAAAATCGAAGTGTGACTTTACTGAACAGTTTTTTTCAGTTTTCTCAATTTTATCCACATAGACACCATCGAGTTACATTCTACTTGGACACATTAGTTTCATTTAAAACTTTTTCCAAGAAAAGTGATTGTAGACGGGTTCTGGGGAGCTTCTCTAAAAAAGTCGTTTTATTATGTTTAAGATCCACCCAGTCAGATAACATATGAAAAACAAGGAATATTCAGGAAAAATTATAATTTGAAGAATTTATGTAAATTATAATTTGTAAATTGCCATAAGAGAAAGTAATGTAAATGTTTTACGTCGGATTGTTTTTTTAAATTGAAAATTGATTTTAGTGGGAGAGCTGCAACCTCGTGTTTATGCCTAACTCTCTATCTCTTCAGTATATTGTCCACTCTCACCACCTTATTATAATCCATCATGTAATAATTAAAAAAATAAAAAAAAAAAACCTATGGCGCAACAGCCCATGTGAAGGGCCAAGGTTTGCCAGACGGCGATTTGAATAGGGGCCCGTGTGGTAAGCACGCCGCAGTTTCCACGCCGTTTAGTTCCGGCCTTCCTAGCCTAGGGCGCTACTAACTGTAGCTTCCCACTTTTTATCACGATGCTGGGTCAACACCGACTTTGCCCTCACGGGAATCGAACCCTCGGTGAGGATAAAATAACTAGTCAATTAGTAAAATTTTCAACTTTAAATCAAATTTGTATTTAATAATTTATCAATTAAATTGTAAACATTCATATAGGAGAATGTCTATTTGTATTTGTATGTTTAAGTATTTCTATTAATTTTTATCGTATTCATTTATATTAGAAAGTATAAATAATTTACATATGAGGTTGAACTGTTTTGTTATTAGCAATGCCAATAACTAATTTTTATTTTACTGGTTAATCTATAAAATAATTTCAATCATAATCTTGTATAGTGATAAATTGATGTCTTTGACAATTGTTATAGGCATTGATTAAACGTTCATTCATTTAATAGTTCTCACTCCAGTGAAATAGTAAATTTTATGGATTAATAGTAAGTTTAACTGAATATGTTATTTAGTTTTGATTACATATGATGGTTATTAATAAAATAGGCAAGTTTTTTAATGACTTTTATGTATAAGAATAATTGAATAAGTAAGTGACAAATGGTTATAGATTGCATGCGGTATATGCTCATTCAATATCCTGATTTACCTACTTTTCTACATCATAATCCCCTTAAACATTTACTGACACGTGTCCCATTACTTTTTTTTTTTTTAACCCAATAAAGAATTCTTTTTTTGAAATATAAGCCGCACATTTGTTTTCATTCCATTGCTGTGAAACTTGACGCAAAGTAAGATTTCTTTTTTTTACTTTCTTGTTTAGTTTACTTTATTTTATTTACTATTTATTCTTTTCTTCTGATTTTTTAGGAAGGAATTTAACGTTTTGGTTGTGTTCCTTTTATTTGTTTATTTATTTTTATCGAACTATTATTAGAATTACATATAATTATAGTAATTAATTTCATAACTTTTACTTTAAACGTCAATAATCCGGATGAAGATGGGAAGAATGTGTCTTTGAAATATTATATAAATAGTAAATATTGATCTATTAGGTACAGAAGAAAGAGTTTTTTCTGCAGATAATGTAAATAAAAACTGTAAATAATCTGGTGTGAAACACTCACATGACTTTATGTTGCTGCAGTTTACAAAATTGTAATTGACAGATTTTCTTCCAACTTATAATTTTTTACTAAATGATTATTTGTCTTCAATTTTATATCAATGGGAGAATGTAATTTTAATAAAATGGCTTTTTTTACTTTCTCTTATTTCTAGTAAGAGGAAGTATTGTAATCGTGTCAAATTTTCGATATGGCGTTTTCACCGGAAGTTTTCAAACTAATAAAAAAAACTAATATTTCAGTAATATTAGGGATCAAGAGCGTCGTCCTTTTTGTAAATTAACCGCATTTTGATCAATGACCAAGATTTTGTAAAAAGTACCTGAATGAAAGATCAAGCTAAATAATTTTAGCAGATAATCAATCCAGTGAGGGTTTAAAGAAAGGAAGCATTCATACAACCATAAAAAAACATGTTAATTGCATGGAAACTAGTTTTGCTTTAAAGCATCAGAAAGCTGTTTTGAAGAAACAGTCAACATTCTTATTTATATAAACCTGTAGACTACTGTCGAAATAAATCTCAATTCATCTTTGTCATCATTCAAATGCTTTAGGTTAGGCTTGAGTACCAAGAACCGCATATGGGGTTTCTGTCAGACATGATTATGAATGATAAGCCATTGCAATATCAAGGATAAATCAAATCTACCACAAATTGTCAAATCTATTTTGATTGTAAATTTAAAGTTCCTAACTTCCAAAAATTATGTTTTTTTTTTCGAGAGTGAGCTGGTTGGATCGCCGCAGTTGGGCACAGGGTCATAGCACCTGAGTAACTCTTTAATAAAACAGAGTGTATAATGTTACTGGCTCAGATATTATAGTCACTAGCGTTCCCAATAAAGTGCCTGTAAAAATTTCCGACATAAATGCCAAAGCAGTCTCTGAATTTGTATAATACTTTATTAAGGAAAAAATTATTATAAAAACAAATTTACTTTATTCATAATATTTTTTATAAATTTTATTACTTTAATATTAACATTTTTCCATTCCCTTTTTTTCGTAAAAAAGGATGTTACTTTCCGTTTATTAAAAATGAAAAAAACCTTGTTAAGAGTTTTATTTTTTATAATAAAAGAGTTTAGAAAAATTTATAACAACAAATGGGAAAGCATTTTTAGTATTATTTTTGTATTAATATAAATTTATATTAATACAACTTTCAATGTAGAATATTTTATATCCCCAAAGAAGTTGTCAACATAATTTTTAAGCTTAAATTTCATTATTGCATTATTTTGCTACAACTAGAAGTCTGGGATTATATTTTAATGACATCTATAATGACTTATATTTTTATTTATTTATTTTTTTTTTTCGGCTCTACAGATCTGTGTGACCCTTGGCCTTGCGAACTATTTCTCTCCATTTCTCTCTGTCCCTTGCGACAGCCCTCCAGTCTCCAGCTCCCAACTTTGCGGCGTCTCTTCTGACTTCATCCTTCCAGCGGCTTCTCTGTCTTCCTCTTCTTCTTTTTTTACCCACTATTGCCATATCTAACATTCTCCTTTGCGGCCTTTCTTCTTTCATTCTCTCGACATGCCCAGCCCATCGCAGTCTACCTGCTTTTATATAATTTATTATGTCTTTATTTTTCAGTATCTCTGCGATTTCTGCATTGCTTTTAACTTTCCATTTGCCTTCGACCTTTATAGCACCATATATTCGTCTTACAATTTTCCTCTCGAAAACCTTTAGTCTCTGGCAATCCGCCACTGACAAACACCAGGTTTCCGATCCATACGTAACTACAGGTCTGATGAGGGTATTGTACAGTTGTATTTTAGTCTTTCTTGAGAGAATTTTGGATTCGCAAAGTAGGCCCTGTTTCCGGCCATTATTCTACTATTAATTTCATGGCTAATTTTATTCTCCTTATTGTGAGAGGAGCCCAGGTATGTAAAATTACTAACATTTTCAAACTTAAAGTTTAAAACAGAGATAGTGGGTCTATCTCTCTTATCTGACAGTGACGTATACTTAGTCTTGCTTTGATTGATGGTAAGTCCCATCCTGTCACCGTTATATACTATTAACTGGAAGGCGTCTCTAAGAGCTGTCTCGTTTCTAGCCATAATGACCAAGTCATCCTCATAAGCGCAGATTTGCCAGGTCCTATTTGCTAATGTTCCATCTTTTGCCGCCTCTTTCACAGCCGAGTGTAGTGCCAGATTGAACAATGTCGCAGACAATGCATCACCCTGTCTTACTCCAGAGACCATATCAAATGCCTCACCAATCCTATTACCTATCATTTCTTTGGATGTAGTGGTTTTTAATGTCATTGTTATTAGCCTGACAAGCTTTAAAGGGATACCATATTCCTTTAATCTAGCAAGAAGTACTGCCCTGTTTATGCTGTCAAATGCCTGTTTGTAATCTATGAAAAGGAGATGCAAGTCCATCTCATATTCATGGAACAACTCCATCGTCTGCCTGATAATAAAGATTTGATCGGTTGCTCCTCTACCGTATCGAAAGCCGCATTGGTATTCACCAAGTACTTTCTCGGTATATTCATTAACCTTTCTCAAAATGGTATTAGCTAGGAGTTTATAGATTATACCAAGTAGGGTAATACCTCTGTAGTTAGAGCAATTATCTCTACTACCTTTTTTAAATATTGGGCATAGAACTCCTACATTCCATTCTTGAGGCATTTCCTCCGTTTCCCATATATCACAAATAATATCATATATCAGGTCTTTCATTCTTGTACTGACATTTTTTATCAGCTCTGCTACTAACCCATCTTCCCCTGGTGCTTTACATTTTTTTAGGGCTCTTATCGCTTCTTCTATCTCAGCTTTAGTAGGTTTTTCCACTGTAGGTTCAGGCAATTGGTCGTTATTATTCGCAGTGATCATCCTGCTAATATTCTTAGTGATATCATTTACATTTATATTAGATACATTTGCATTTACATTTAAAAGGTCAGCGAAATGCTCAGTCCATCTTTTTATCACATTCTCTTCACCTTCCACCAGTTTTCCCTCTTTATTCCTACATCCATTAAACTTAGGTTGATAACCCTTCCGGAACCAATTGACTTCTTTATAAAATTTTCGGCTATCCTGTTGTAGGTTCAACTTTTCTATATTTTCTATTTTATTGTTCACCATTTTTTCTTCTCTTGTCTGCATATCTGTTTGACCTTCCTTCTCAATAAGCAATAGTTTTCATGATTTTGCCTAGTGTGCCTACATTCATCATCCTTTCCAAAACTTTTTCTTCACTGATCCTGCTGTCCAGAGCCTCTTGATATTCTTTACATCGTTTTTCATCTTTCAAATGATTTATATTCCACTTCGTTCGCTTTACACTTTTGGGGTTATTTACCCTAGATATTCTTTGTCTTAGGCATGCTTTTACAAGATAATGATCGGAGTCGCAGTTTGGCCCTCTCATAGTTCTTACATCAATTATGTTTGATGCGTGCCTGCCTGTGATAAGTACGTGGTCAATCTGATTGACCATGTCACTTCCTGGAACTTTCCATGTTCCTTTGTGGATCCGCTTATGAGGGAAACAGGTACTTTTTATTATTAACCTGTACATTTCTGCAATTTGCGCTAGAAGGCTGCCATTTTCGTTTGTTGAAGTCACCAAGGAGAATAATTGCATCATATTTAGGTACTTTTTCTATATTTTTTCCCAAGATTTCATAGAATTCTTCTTTAGTTTCGTCATCCGCGTCTTCGGTTGGTGCATATGCAGAAAACATGGTTATATTTCTGAATTTTCCTTTCAGCCTAATTTTGCATAGTCTATCACTGATTGGTTCAAAGCTTAAGAGGGCTTTTCTTGTTTTGTTATTAATGAAAAATGCAGTACCTGCTTGGCCGGTCCTTTTCTCAGGTCCACTATACAACAGAGAAAACTCCTTTTTATCAATTTTTCCACTTCCGCTCCATCTCACTTCCTGTAAAGCAGCTACGTCAATCCGGTAGTAAATAAGTTCTTCAGCAATTTCATTTATTTTGCCCGGTCTCATCATTGAATTCACATTCCATGTTGCTAGTGAAATGTCAGGTATTCCATGATTGTTCCGTTGGGATCGCCTTGGTCTTTTTCCATTATTTTGTCATTCATTTTATTTAGTTAGGTTTTCGGAACAATTAGTTTTTTACGAAGCGGGTTGTCAGCCCAGCGTTCAACCCCCAACCTGGAGGGCCGGGTCATTTACTTTCAGGGTTTCCCTCCCCTAGATCAACTGCTTTCACTATAGCTAGAGAGTATGATCTACCCTTGGTTTGAATTCGGAGTTATCCGTCTCCTATCCTTTGAAGATCCAACCCCTATCCATGCAAGGAAGCATGGAGTAGTGCTTTCAATGGCGGCACTTGCTCGCCATGTTACAGTCACGTCCTTGGGTACATGTGGTATTTGTTGGTAGAGCTCTCACCACAGAGCACTCCCCCACACCCTGTTGTGACTGCCGTCTCGGTCCGGGACTGCTTATTCGAGTAAACCCTTATTCGCAGCTACCCACTATATCTGATGGGCTTTCACTACCCGCCAGTAGCTGAGGCTCGTCCTGGGAATGACTTATATAGAAAAAAAAAAACATCTGGTGTGAAACGGTAACACAAGTTTCTCTTACTGCAATTTCCAAAATTGTATTTCACGAATTCACAAATTCACAATAGTATACCAAATTTAATGAAATTCTTTTCTTTTTTTTCTGGAGAAACACACGAAAACTGAAAAAAAAAACTGTTCAAAATTGTAAAAAGGATATTGAGGTTCGGTCAAAAAAACTCTTTATTCAAATTTTCACCGACGTTTCGGTAAATGTATTGCCTTCTTCAGAGTAAAAATTTTTCCATTTGAATTTCTTAAAAACTATAGTTTAACTTGTGATATAACATTTGTGTTCAGCACTTGGTGATGGTATATCACAAGTTAAAATTTTAAGAAATTCAAACAGAAAAATTTTTTACCCTGAAGAAGGCAATAAAAATTTGCCGAAACATTGATGAAAATTTGGAAAAAAGAGGTTTTTTTTACCGAACCTTAATATCCTTTTTACAATATCAAATACAGCGGTCTTAACGAACATCAAAAATATCAAAACTGTTCAATAAAAACGCACTTCTGGTTCACTGATTTTCTTGAAACAAAAAATTTTAGCAATCTATTTATTTCTATTGCGGTTAACAGATGTTAGTTTGCGTTAACTTCTTTGTTAAAGTCACGGGCATTGTCTAGAAAGGCAAAGCTGAAAATATACACCACCTGCATTAGGCCAATAGTGACGTATGCCAGTGAGACATGGGTGATTTGACGACAGGGACGGTAGAGAAGATGCTGAATACATGGGAGCGAAAAGTGTTGAGGAGAATATTTGGTTCCGTTCGCGAAGAGGAAATATGGAGATGCAGGACCAATAAAGAACTAAGAATGTGTTTCTCTGAGCCGGACCTAGTGGCCTTTATAAAAAAAGGCAGATTACGTTGGTTAGGACATGTCCAAAGAATGGAGAAAGAGAGGGGTCCTAAGCGAGCTTTAGAGGGACATCCAGGTGGTAGTCGCCTTTGAGAAAGGGCTCGAGTAAGATGGCTTGATAATGTGGAGAAGGATTTAAGAACCTTGCAGGTAAGGCGATGGCGAGAAAGGCGGAGTACAGAGATTGTGAAGGAATACGGTCCTTCAAGTGCCGTAGTGCTAAAACAAGAAGATTTCTAATTAATTTTGTTTAGATGATAGAATTGTATAATAGCGCTCTAAAGGAGAAAAACGTAACCCTCTTTCAAACTAAAACCCTCTTAAATGCTTTACCCGGAGAAATTTTACAAAAAGTTGTAGCACTTTATATGCGTAGTTCACACAATATTTTTAAAGAAAATCGTTGGAGCCGTTTTCAAGAAAATACCAGAAAACTGAAAAACATATTTTAGTAAATACGCACTTCCGGTCATCTGATTTTTTCAAACTCGGAATTTCAACAACAAATTTAATTCTAATTAATGTTATTTAGATAATAGAATTGTCTTCTCACTTTAGTGAAAAAACCTAACTCCATCGCTCAACAAATAAAGCTTTTAAATGTTTCAATATAAGTTCTAGTTCATTATATGTATAATTGATAAAACAATGTTTAAAGAAAATCGTTGTAGCTATTTTTGAGAAAATCACCAAAAATTAAAAAGAAAATAAAACATTCAGTAAAGTGGTACTTTCAGTTTTGGAATTTTGATAGATAACTTACAGTCGGATCTCGGTGGTGTTATGTAAACGGAATATCAAGTTTGCAAAATACTGGAGCATTAGAATGATGATCAAGGTGGTTATTAACTTTCAACAACTTTTATATGTTAGATGATCAGTTTGAGTGGTAGGTAAGGTGAAGAAGAATGCATAGAAAAACTTTCTGAAATTTGCAGTACTTAAGAACAAAGGGTTGGAATTAGCTGAGAAGGAGTGCGCTGGATGATCCAGATCCATTCGCGAAAGATCTAGGATCTAGTCAAGGAAGTGAGTTGACCACCTTATAGATATAAATAAATAATGGGTCATGACATAGAAGCAGCAAATAAATGAAATACACTTTATGTAAAAATGTTTAACTAAAATGGTGTGTTTAGTTTCTGAAAGATTTATATGTGAGTCAGAAATAGAATAACAGAAATATAGTGAAACTGTGCTGAGAAAAATCAGATGGAATGGAGGAATAGAAAAGGGGATTGATTGATGTAGAGCAGGTCACAGCTGGCACAAATCTTAAGACTGCCACATGGTACTTCTTGTATAGGCCCCTTGCTGCTTTCTTTCCACATACAATGGGACAAATAGCCAATGGCAAATAACTGACCGCAAAAACAATTTTTACGTTCGACCATCCATGACTAATGTGATATTTTTCACAAAGATTTCAATAAGACTGTGTGATAAAACTAAAATAAAAGGAGGAGGATTGCAGCCAATTTGGAAACAAAAAAATATATTAGATCCAATAAAATATAAATCTAATTTCAAATGGAATTGTATAGGATGAAAGATAAAATAGAAAATCTGCATATTGTCTCTTGGTTTCAGTGTTTGTATTTGTATGCGTTAGATAGGCGTTTCGAATTCTCTAGTGTCTTGCTACGCCAACCTCCTTCTAGAGTAGTCCTTAATTCTATTCACATAAGTACACGTCCCATAGGACTTGATCCAATCGATTACTTAGCAACTCTATTTCACTAACCACCTCTCAGTGCTGTCCTCTAAGCACTTTATTGTCTAAAACCTTATATCCAAACTATTAGCAGAGTTTGTAGTATACTCTGCTGATCTTCTTGTACCATCATCAACAACAACATTATTTAACAACAATCATTAATACTATCTACATATAAATTTCTGTTTATTCAATAATGTTTTAACTTATTCATAAACGTAATATTTACTTCAAATTCGAAGTAAACTATGAAATTATTACCTTGAGCTAGTTAAGCACATTGCTAGTTGTTTGTGATATGCTCCGCGGGAGAGTATTACGCCCGAGAGAGCTCCCACCAATTGAATGGTGCTGGTTAAATAACCCTCTAACAGGAAAATTGTTATATTTGAATTGAATTGAAAATCGTTCAGAAACACAATAGTTTATTTGTTAATTATAAAAGTATGGCACTTACATACTTCAATCCAATATGAAATAAATATTCACAACAAAACGGAAAGTGATGGGCGATGGTGCAGTGATAGATGAAGCGGCTGTTGGCTCTGAGTCTGAATGGCTGGTAGCTATGAATCTTGTATGTAGATGTATGAGAAAAAAATTCTCTTGAGAGACACTTGAGTGCTGAGCCGTGATGGGGCCCCACAAGAATCGTCCACAGGGTGCAACGATCTGTTTTTCTCTAACGAGATGAAAAACTAATGATGAAAAATATTCACCAATGGCGCTGTGTCGCTATTACATGTATCAAAATGTGTGTCTCTCGGACAGATCCAGCTCGACTACTGATTTGTTTGTAAGAGAATTGCAGCCAGCGCGTGGACTTTGATTCCATAAAATTACAAAACGAAAATATTATATTAATAGAATAAGTTCTATTTCTGCTGAACTCTGATTTTTTTTATAAACTTTAACATACCGCCCACCATTTTTTAGTAGAAAAAATCCGGCTAAACTATAAAAATGAATACAATGTAAGTTGTGCAGAATAACCATACAGATTCAGGTTGCATTAAGTTGGAAGCAGAGGTGCCAGTTGTGTGACAGGTCTAACATATTCTCCATTTGGAGTCCTAAGTTTAACAACCCGGGTCACTCCGTCAATTCCCGGATAAGTTTCGATAATTCGGCCAGTAGGCCAATGAAGTGGAGAAGCCTTAGGTTCCTTCAATAATACTAAAGTATCAACCTGTAAATTCTCTAGTTGTTCCTTCCACTTAACCCGTTGTTGAAGGGAATTTAGATAGTCTCTCCGCCAACGTGACCATATGTGTTGAATGCATTGTTGCAAGAATTGCCACCGGGATAAACGATGAATAGGAGTTTCTCGGAAATTATGCTCCGGCAAGGACACCATTGGAGCCCCAATCAAACAATGTCCTGGAGTCAAAACACCATATTCATGAGGTGCATTGGAAAGTGGATAAAGAGGGCGTGAATTTAAAATGGCTTCTATACGAGTAGATAGTGTCACCAGTTCTTCAAAAGTAAAAGATCGCCCATTTAGCACCCGATACAAGTGATGCTTAAAGGATTTAACACCTGCTTCCCAGATTCCTCCAAAGTGAGGAGCTGCTGGTAGGATAAATTCCCAATGTACTTGCTGGTTATTAAGATGGTTCTTGATAGAGGTCTGAACTTCCTCGGTTCTAAGCCAGGTGTACAAATTCCTTAGATACCTCTCAGCACCGATAAAATTTGTGCCATGATCAGAGAGGATCTTCGACGGCATTCCTCGCCTAGCAATGAATCTGTCTAAACTTGCCAAAAACGCATCCGTTGACAGTTGAGAAACGATTTCAAGATGAAAGCCTTTGTGCTCAAACAGCCAAATAAGGCAAGATAGGATTTTAACAACGTCGAGTTTGGTCTCTTTGGTCATGAATGGACCGGCGAAGTCTATGCCTGTGTTTATGAAACATCTGCCCTGCTCGAATCTTGTTCGTGGAAGGTCACTCATGTATGGAGTGATAGCCTTCTTGCAGAATTTGGAGCACGTTGCACACTGACGTATACGAGATTTTATTAACCGACGACAGGATATAATCCAATAACTTCGTTGAATTAATGAATACAAGAGTTGAGGATCCGCGTGTAAATAACATTTATGATATTAATCGACTAAGAGTTCCGAGAAATGAGATTTATAAGGAAGTAATATTGGAAATTTAGCCTCGTATGTTAAGGGACTATTAGTTAACCTTCCGCCCACCCTGACAATTCCCCATAACTCTATAAATGGGGACAAAGAGTGTAGAGACGAATTCTTGGAGTTATTTAGAGGCACTTCCAAATGAAAATGATGCCACTGAATAGCCTGTATCAAGGTCAATTTCGCTTTATGCAGTTCATTTAATCCCAACGTTCCTATCTGTCTAGTGGTTGATTCTCTTTTCAGTTTGTTCACGAATCTCAAAACGTAAGCGAATGTTCTAAGTAATCTTGTATAGGACGAAAATCTTCCTATTATTTCAATAAAGCTCGAGGAAGACGATTTGTTAATTAAAGTTACGGCCTTCGATTTCATTTCGGGAACAGGAGAAGTGTATTGATTCGAGATAGGCCATGTTGAGGAAGAATCGTTTAACCACTGGGGCCCATGCCACCACAGCTTTTGATAAATGAGTGCCGCAGGGGAAAGCCCACGTGACGCAACATCTGCGGCATTATCATTAGATCCTACATGGTACCAATTATTCACATCAGAGTGTTCCAATATAATCGTACTCGATTCGCCACAAAGGTTTTCAATGTATGAGGCGGTAAGCGAATCCAGCTTAGCACGATACTAGAATCCGAGAATAGAAAAGTGGAATCAATAGACAATGGTTTCAGAAAACTTTGAATACTTAGTAACATTTGTGTTAACAAAACTGCTGCGCACAGTTCAAGTCTGGGTACAGATAGAGATTTTAATGGGGCCAACCGCGTTTTTGCGAGTAAAAGTGTTATTTCAACAGACCCTGAGCAATATTGGTTACGCAGACAAATGCAGGTTGCATATCCCAACTCTGAGGCATCGGCAAATCCTAAAATAGATTTATGACATTGTTTCGATGAGAAAACGCATCGAGGGATGCGCAATTCCCCTAGTATGGGTAATTCAGAAGAAAATTCGTTCCAAGATTCTGCAATCATCTGTGGGACTGTTCATCCCAATCTAACTTTAAAGTCCACAATTTTTGCAACATAGACTTGGCTTTAAAAATAACCGGAGCGAGATACCCCAGAGGGAGTCATACATTCGCGCTATAGTGGACCTTATGCCTCGCTTAGTTAGTATAACTTCATGAGGGCGAATATTATAAGCAATACAATCTCGCATTGGGTCCCATTTCATTCCCAGTACTTTAATACACGGATTATCCGTATCCGCGAAGCAAATAGGAGTCTCTTGAACATCATGCTGGATATGTGACATTAACACTTTCGAATTACTTGACCATTTCTTTAAGGTGAACCCTCCCTTTTTCAGTAATTGTACTAACTCCTTTTGCAGTTGTATGGCGGCTTCAAAGGAATCAGCGCCGGTAAGGATATCGTCGACATAGATTTCATTTAATAAAGTATAAGATGCTAGTGGATAAGGAGAACCTTCGTCAGACACTAATTGTCGTAACGTGCGTATAGCTAAAAAGGGGGAGCAAGCCAATCCGAAAGGCAGACGGTTCAATTCAAACTGTGATAAAGAGTCAGAACTGTTGAACCTATACAGAAAATGTAAATATTGGCGATCCTCAGGATGCACCAAAATTTGTAAATACATTTGACAAATATCAGACGTAATTACAAAACGATATTGTCTAAAGTGTAATATTACATTTTGAATATCTAATTGGAGTTTGGGACCTACTAAAAGTTTATCATTTAATGAGCCTAGTTCTGTTGACGCGGAAGCATCAAAGACAATTCGCACTTTGGTAGATGTACTTTCTTTCCTTACACAGTGATGTGGGAGAAAATATTTACCCATTTGAAATATTTTATTTATGTAATTTAAGTTTAAGTAGTCACGAATAATTTGGGAATACTCCTCTTTTAGAGAGGGATCTTTATCTAAGCGGTACTCAAGCCTCCGGAATCGTTGTGCAGCCAATTTATATGAATCGCCCAATTGGACAGAAGTTGGCTCTTTGAATGGTAATTTAATCATGTACCGTCCAGTTTCGTCCCGAGAGTGATTCTTAACAAAATGCGCCTCACAATGGATCTCTTCTGGACTATGACTAGACACCGAAGGTACAGATTCAATATCCCAAAATTTCTGGATGAGATGATCTAATGGTTCCTTCTCAGTGGAAGGGTTTAAGGTCATTAAAGTCATAGAGGGGTTTGAAACTTCACAATTTATTCCCATTTTTCCTACTACAATCCATCCGAAAATAGTGTTGATAGCATTAGGGTATCCGTTTTTGGAAATTATTGATTCTCCTAAAATAATTTCGCTAAATAAATCTGCCCCAAGGAGAAAATCTATCTTTCCGGGTTTCCAGAAGAAGGGATCTGCTAATTTATAATTTTCAAAATGTTTCCTTATATCAATGGGCACAGGGGATACCGGTAATTTTTCCGTTATATGCGGTACAATAACAGCGTTGGTTCTTAATTCTAAAGATGAATCCCTTGGAGTAAGGATACAAGATACTTGGTACTTTCCGCCCTTAATAGGCGTATCGGCAAATCCACTAAGTTTTTGTGGGTTGGTTACACAATGTAAACCTAATGCGTTAGCAAAGGACGTAGTTATGAACGACCTCTGTGATCCGCAGTCTATGAGGACTCGAATTGGGAATAATTCCTCATTAACCTGAATATTCGCTATTGCTGTGCCTAATAGAACATTAATTTCTTGGGCACCAGAAGTGGAAAAGATAACTCCGTTTTCATTTTCTGAAGTAGCGGGTTGTTTTGAATGTTCCAATCTATCCTTAGGGGGTGGAGACGATCCCGAGTTAATTGTGACTCCACTTCTAGTTTGTTCATTCGACTCAGTAACATGAATTTTGGAGACGTTTCGTTTGGAAGGCTGACTAATAGTAGACAATTCACTCCTTGGAGAGGAGAAATGTAAAAGGGTATTATGTTTCTTATTACAATGTCTACATAGTTTAGTAACGGGACATTTGGAAGAATTATGAGCACGTAAACAGTTAGAACATAATTTCAAACATTTAATGCGTTCAAAACGCTGATAAGGAGTGAGGGATAAGAATTTTGTGCACTAATACAAACAATGATTGCCCTTACATAACCGACAATTATTTGATGAATTGAAACCTTCAGTGGACATTAAAACTTGTTTAGAAATGTTATCATACTTAGCTGAGGGAACTGATGAAGCTATCCCAGTAGCCATTGTCATCGATTAAGCCTGCAGCAGAACACGCTCCTTATGAATAAATTCTGCGAAATCTTTAAAGGTTGGAATTGATGAGTGATCAGAGAACTCCTGATCAAAACGTTCTCGAGTCTTCAGATCAAGTAATCTCAGTGACAAGGACCACAGAATTACTCCAGCAGCATCGGGTAAATCTAAATTAAAAACGCATTAGCACTCTCCAATACAACCTCAGAAAATTGCTCTAAAGCATGATAATTCCTTTTGGTTAAAGGTTTAAAGGTGAACTATATTCAAATAATTAGTTGCTGGAAGACGTTTACTATCATAACGGATGTTAATGCATTCCAAGCCTGAGCATAATCCTGGGAAGCAACAGGAATGGAGGAAATTGCATGAGCGGCAGAACCTTTCAAAGAAGACTTGAGATAATGATATTTCTGTATTGGACTTAATCTGATATTTGAATGAATTAAGGAAATAAAGGTATCTTTAAAGGAAGCCCAAGTAGTAATATCACCTGAAAATGTAGGTAAAGTTATGGGAGGTAGCTTTATAAAAGGTTGAGTTTCACAAGGATTTGAAACATTAGCAAATGGTATAGGACTTGAAGTATCAATACTTTCCCTTGTGTTAAAAGATAAGGCTTCATAGTAAACACTTCGAGTGTTTATTCTTAGAGTACTTAATTTTTCTACACATTCGGCCCTTTCCAGAGATGACGCAAGTCTTATGGCTTCATTAACAAGTTTCAAAATTTTTTTATAAGTGTCGTCAATACGCGACATTCGCGCTTGAAGCAAAGGAAATTTACTTGGGTCACTTACAGAGGCGTGACCTACTGCATTTGTTTCTTTTAGATCATCGATCAAGTCATTTACTTCATCTTCTAGATCACTTAATCTTAACTCTGACTTACTAGCATCACCTTTCGGAGGCATTATTAACTTTGAATGCAAAGAATTTGACAAAAACCTGAACACACAATGATGAGAAAATATCTGTCAAAATTCGGGTAAATCTAAATTAAAAAACGCATTAGCACTCTCATGAGTAAAAATTATTAATCTCTCAAACCGTCAACAACTCCACTGCCTAATAAAGGAAACGGAAGTGAATAAATGCTCTGTCTCACAAATGGCACCTACTGTTCCAAAAGGAAAACACAGAAGTACATACCTATGGACAAACATCAATACATATGAATAAACATTTTCACAGAGATTATTATATTTCTCTGACGAACATGACTATATAGCTGTATAATATACACAGTATGATTTAACTGAAATTTATATTAATTTTAACTTACTGTAAATATTACAAAACAAAATGTTATCGGTTTGCTACTTTAACAGACTGACAATGAAACAAAATATACGATATCATTATACAATATCGATTTTCTTATTTAGTAATTATTCCTTTTTTAAATGCATAATGAGTTTATCTAGATAAATTAACTAA
>JAAEAF010008317.1:54769-70938 GCA_011037195.1 Triatoma infestans | reverse complement strand
GTTGGTTAAGGAACAATATAGAGGAACGTGTTATATAATGTAATGGAGATAACATTTCTTCTGATAATAAAGTGTCCATTGTACGGCCGTCTAGCTAGTTATACTTAGCTCTCTCTCTCACTCGCCCCCTCCTCAGTCTCTCTCACTCTATATATATAATGAACACCCACTACTATTACTAACACTTAAACGACTATATTCTTCTGAATGTCAGTGGGACGTAAGTGTTTGCTGCAGTTAGAAAATGTCAAACTGTATCAATGACGTCATTGTTAATTTTTACTACCGTCTATTAAAAGAAAAATCAATTATCTTTTATAGTTGAGATTGTTTATTGTTCTCTAATTACAATTTTTCCCCCCTGCATAAAAGCAGTTTTTAAATTACTAACTGCGGCGCTTTTGTGTTAATAAAAAAATCATTAAGTTGAAGTAAAGTCTCTACACAAGAAGAAGAAGAATGAAGAAGAATCATGCAGGGTGGACTCAAACCCAGGCACTGCAGCCTCCCATTGACGCTTATTGTGCTAACCTAGTAGAGGAAACCTAGTAGAGGAAGCCCCATCTTCATCAGGTCCAGAACCTTCCCCACTAGTCCTTCTTGGAGTACGATTTCCTCCGGCCTCAGCGTGCCGAAGATCTTGTACCGCAATCTGCCGATTGCAACGCAATCAAACAGCAGGTGAGAGGCCATCTCCTCCTCCTCCTGACAAAGTCTACATAAGGGCTCTGAATCCACCAATCCCACCTTGTGCAGATATTTCTTGCACCTACCATGCCCAGTAAACAGGCCCGTTATCAGAGAAATCTGATACCTGCTCAGGGTGTTCTTCTTCTACACAGGTCTGGCCTGACCATTTTGCCGTGATTTGCCCCAGTACTTAGCCTCCAGTGTCAATTATGCTCTCTCCGAGTCCATTCTCTCAGAGCCGCCCTCGCCATACTTTTGGCTACTCTCAGAACAGGTTCCGGCCCACAGAAGGGAGTATTCGCTCCCTCCCTGGCCAGTTGGTCGGCTATTTCGTTACCTTTAATCCCCATATGCCCCGGCACCCATACTAGCCGAACTTTTTTGTGCCAGGATAATGCCTCCAGCGAGTCTCTACACTCCCTGACCAGGGTAGAAGTAATTCTGAATGCCCGAAGTGCATTCAGCACAGCGTGGCTGTCCGAGAAGATGCATATCAACTCTCTACATAAACTTATAACAATCCACTCTGTCGATGGACGAAAATCCGAAACCGGTTAGGAATATTAGAAATATGCATGCCAAGACGGATAAAGTGCCAACCTATCATTTTTATTTGAAACATTTTCCCAGGAAAATTGATTTTCAGGAATTGAGAACAGTAGCGTTATGCTTTCCTCTAAAACCATTTCAGTATAATTTATGGTATTACGACCTTCTTGATAGTACATACATATTAGAAGCATTGAAAATTCTAATTTAAAAAGAATCAGTTTACGGGAGTGCGATTTCCCAGACTAATCAAGATTTTGGAATTATCTCGAAAACGGTGTCAACGATTTTCTTTGAACTTGGAATGCTTTCTGACTAGATGATAGAAACGTATCACTTTTATTTGCCACATTTTTCTCAAAAAATTTGATTTTAATGGGGTATTGGAGATCTGCTAGTTAGTTTAAATTTAAATTTGCACAAGCTTTCTTGGATTTGACATACAGCGCTCCACAAAAAGCCGCTCAGGTGCACAAGTAAAATCCCCACCATACTTTTATGGCCAGCCGTACTAACATTGTAACGTTGCAATTTTAAAGAAAATTTCTCGATTAAATTAGTGAGTGTTTCACATCAATTTTTTTTTGTCTGATGCGCTAAAATCAGAATACACTCTAGAATAGAAGAAACACTCTAAAATAGAATTACACTCTATTATTGGACAATGTTAATTATTGGTTAATTGACAATAATAAACATAAACCCACTCAATAAATAAAAATAAAGCTTAGCCTTCCAGTTTTCTTTTGATGGTGAAGGATTGCACTGCAACCTTGAAGATTCATTATGCTCTCCCCACCACCTTGTTGATGTTAGCTGAGGATATTGTCCCACGTCTAAACAAACACCCCTGCCGGTCTATTTCCTTCAGCAATTTCATGACCTGTAATGATTCTGGAACATATAACTTTTTCGATACTCCTGCGCACTCTGTCTTCTAAAACTTCGCTATTTGTTATGTCGTTTAGGGGGGTTTGGTTATTGTAATGTTCTCTGCCCTTTCGCAGATTCTGGGTATTATGTTCAAAGCTTAGTTTTTTGAAGTAACCTCAAAATTTACACTTCGCATGAAGGCTTGGGCATTCTGTTTTCGTTCGGACCGATAAAAGTTTCGGATCTGCGCCGATAACGGACCAGAAACAGCTTTGCCTGGCTCAGTACTGGGAAAGCTCTCCTGTGCATTACTTTCTTGTCTTCTTCCTTCCCATTTTGAATCTTCTTGTAAAAGATTGGTAGTTTTTAACTCAGAACAGAGCTCTTTCCCCATGGAGAGGAAAATGCAGTTCCTTTGCCTCCCAGACCTCAGGCATTCATTCCAAAACATTTTTCTAACTGATGACACTTAGCCTTCCATTACTTTTGACCTCTTTCGAAACTGGTCCAGTGGTTCACGGTCCGACATTCTAGAATATTTTTGAGACATTGGTTCGTCCAGCAGAAAAATTGTCCGTTCCTTCATCTAACGCCACGTAAAACCTTTTTTCTAACCATTCTTGTCACTCTAATTTTCTTCTCTGTAAGCTGTCAACTGGAGTATACTATGTGCTGATGTGGCTTTCAAGAAATGCTTCAGTCTACTACACGTATTCGGCCGTACTCACCTCTAGCTGTACGTCTTCGTATTCGTTCAAAAACTCAATTTATTAGCAGGGTCACTTTTGGCCAGGGTTTCACTGGCACTTCACTTTACCAACTAGGCGATTAGCGACAAGCTTATCATTGATTAAAATCAATATATCGATTCAATGGGATAAACTAACCAGCAGATAGTTCACTGAAGTCCATTTTCTAGCCACTATTAAGCATGATTATAAATGCAAAACAGTTTCACATACATACATAGTTTGATAATTCGTACAGTTATGGAACAGATTGTGCTGGACACCTGTAGGCGAACCGGAAATAGACCGCCATCCGTACCATTACCGGACATAAATTATCCAACTGTCCCCGGTCTTCTGTAACTACAAGCTTTAGGTTTAGTTTTGGCCCTTGTTACACACACCCGCACACACACACACAACATACGACTAGTACAACACCTCACAGCTAGTAGTGGAGGAACTAACTAGGTTGCCATGGTTTGCATGGACCAAGGGATGCTGTAACTCCCGTACACTCTCTTCCCTCCTTGACTATCCTGGTGTGTTCCCTTTCTGTCTGCCTATCTATTCACTAATATTCCCCACTAGTTTGTATGGTTAATGCCCATTTACTGTTTATTACACTTGTAATGACTTTTACACTATTATAAGTTACGGTAAACTATACAATTTGTAGCTGATGTCTTCTCACCTAATAACTATGCTTATTTCTCCAAAATTTTCCTACTTATTTGCAAACTTTCATTTGTATCAATTTTAATAAATCAAATTATCCCCTCAAGTGTAATAATTCTTATTAGTTATTACGATTTCTTTATTTTGGACCCATAATTATTCTTGTTTATCAGTCTATTTAAGAGTTTAACTGAAATATGAAAACCTTCGGTTTCAGTCCGTCATATGAAATTCAGCTATAAAAAAGTTAATATAACTTTCTTTTATTCTGATTCTCTCAGGTTGTAATTGATACAAGTTTCATCTATCATGGAACATAAGGACATTATTCAGAAATAGTAGTTTATAAAGAAGTTTTAATATCTCATCGCCCCAACATAACCTCTAAAATCCACTATCGTGGAATAATGATACGCCTATAAATGTATATGTTCTTTGGATGTGGAAGATTCGGCGAGAGCAACTCTAGAAAGCCAATAGATTGTACTCAATGGTAGTATCACCGTTGAAAGTTGCCCTTGAGATCGTACGAGTGACGCTCTTCTTTGAGAGCGAAGCACGAATCTACTTTACTCTCGAGTTCTGGCTTGAACATGAGTCGTAACAGGGCTTTAAAAAAAAAGGTAAAAAAACTAGTAAGAATGTACGGTGGCATCTAAGAGAATGTTGCCAGTTGAAAAGAGGGAAGTTACCTACAGAAAGGTTGTAGAACATTAGGTTAAAGTTAAGCAAAATTAAATTATATTTTCTGTATTGAATGTATAGTTGAATTGGTTTTAAAATGGTAAAACATATGTTTAACTTAAGAACTTCTAATTTACTTTAAATATTAAAAAAAAATCTAATGTGAAACACTCGCACAACTTTCTCATACTACAGTTTATAAAATGGTAATTGATAAATTTTATAGTTAGTATAAGAAATTTAATGAGAGTCTTCGGTGTTTTTATAGAGAAAATCCTTCACTGTGCTGATCCCGGACTGTACTGATCGATCACAAACTATTTTCGAGCTGGTTTTTAGGTTTAGTTGGGACATCTGATTTTTAGTTTGAAATATGTTTGAATCTTGTTGCAACGCATTTCTATCATTACTCAGCATGCTCAGGAAAACCACAAACCTGTTTAATGATCTGCTGGGACAAAACCTAGTATTTCGTTCAACATTAAACTTTATTAAATTGAATTGTGGCAAAGTTGTCATTCTTTTAAACTCTAGATATTGATAGTACCACTGTAGCCACTGATTTTAGTGGAATAATCAAATATTATTCAACTGCTGTAGATATATATATATATCTATAGAGACTGTTAAGTTATTTGAATAATTAAGATATTTGAATCGAATATTCAGTATAAAGTAAATCACAAAAAGTACTAGTGTTAGTGAGTGGTTGTTTTGACCTTTGACAACCTTTCCCATAATATTTTATTCAGCTGGTAGAGATTTCTACCAATCAGTGACATATTTAACTGATAGATAATACTGCGTGGTAATATAGTAACATATCTGATTGGTTGTCAGTTTGAAATTTTACAATCTGATTAGCTATTTGGAGCTTGTTAATTAAATTGTCTATAATGGTTGTGTATTAGTTCAATGTTGAAATATTCTGGTAACCATTGGAAGCCAGTTTAAATGGTTAAATTTGTTATGTTATTAGATCGACTGAAATCTCTAGTTGGTAAGAAATATTTCATTGCTAAACAGACTCGCAATTCCTGAGCAAAAATAATTTTCTAAGTTAGAAAAAAGAAAAAAACAAGTAAAACATTATTTTAAAAGATTTTTAAGCAAACAAAAAACTTGCTCTCACTAAGGAGTAACAGGAAATAATAAGTGAGCATTGAAATTAAAATTAAAACAAAAGAATTAAAAAAAAAATACCTCGCTACAAATAATAAACAACAGGACGTTTTGCTTCTGCTTCTCCCATAGCCAAAGTAGATTGAATGTGTGTGTCAGTCATTCAGATCAGAATGTTTGGGCAAGCAGTTATTTTATTGTACCGGTAGGGAAATAAATTTTAGTCGGTGTTTGGACGAACCAATACGATTTACCACTGCCACTCGCCCGTGAATTACGAGCGGTTTTGCTTTAGTTTAGATGTGGGTATGTGGCATTTCTATGTATCGAGAGAGTAGGAAAAAAAACTCCCAAGGGCAGATTTTGTGAATTTTTCCAGGTCACCAAACGGAAAAAAGTAAATAAATAAACTTTTATTACTTGAATAAATGAATAATCTACAAATAAAACTGTTAGTAATGAAATAGTGAGATATTGGGCATTCATTATTTCACTGATATTTTCTCTAATATCAGTCACACCCTTCGACTGAGCAAAAAGTTTTTTATTTGATCGAAAAGTTCGATGAGGTTGTGTTTACTAAGAACAATTCTTTCAAAATTCTTACGACTGAACAGAAATCGCCATAATTTGCATTTATATATATTTTTTATTATTATGCCATGATGGATGAATATTAAGTAAAAGTACCAAGCAGGATTTCGGTGAATGGCCGAAAAATTAACATTATTTGCTTAAATATCAACAGCTTGTAGTTGAAAATTGACATCCATCTCAAGCAGGCATTGGTTGATGTTAAACTGGACTTTCCCGTATACAGCTTTTCCACCTGGTACTTCGCGGGATCTTTCTAGACCGTACCTACCCTTTCAGGTTTACCGGTCCCCCCGTTGCAAGCAACGGGATCGTTTAACACGAAGGGGATGTCACCACCATGGAAGGAACATATAGTGCAATGCCCGACCATAGCAGAAGTGCCGAAGCGCTCCCCCGCTTGACCCATTTAAGGGCAGATTGAGATACGCTCAACCAGCGCGCAGAGTGATCCCACAACGTGGCTGATATTTACTGTAACAGTGCAAAAAATAAGTAAATAACTGGGCCAACTTTTGTACTATATAACGCATACATTTTATGAACTTTCCATTTGTCCGGTTAAAAATATAAAGCCCTGTAATTGTTTTATGATGAACTCTTGTGATTATGTTAAATATACGAAATTCAGTGTTGTTTTGTTTTTTCGTCGGAATTACATATTTTGAGGTATCCTGATTTATGAAAATATTTTTTTAGCAATTGAGGATGATAAGTCGAAATTCATCAACCAGAAATGCGATTCTACTGAATTTTTTTTTTTTATAGATTCTGATGTTTTTATGAACGATTCTAATAATTATTTTAAACTAGGTTACTAATCAACTACACACATACACGCACACACACACATATATATAAGTAAACATTTTTGTATAAAATATTTTTAAGGGAAAATATATTGCTATAGTGTACTGAGGGAGCTAGACCACGCCGACGGCTATTATGGATACTGTATTTACGTAGTGTACTGAGGGAGCTAGACCACGCCGACGGCTATTATGGATACTGTATTTACGTAGTGTACTGAGGGAGCTAGACCACGCCGACGGCTATTATAGATACTGTATTTACGTAGTGTACTGAGGGAGCTAGACCACGCCGACGGCTATTATGGATACTGTATTTACGTAGTGTACTGAGGGAGCTAGACCACGCCGACGGCTATTATGGATACTGTATTTACGTAGTGTACTGAGGGAGCTAGACCACGCCGACGGCTATTATGGATACTGTATTTACGTAGTGTACTGAGGGAGCTAGACCACGCCGACGGCTATTATGGATACTGTATTTACGTAGTGTACTGAGGGAGCTAGACCACGCCGACGGCTATTATGGATACTGTATTTACGTAGTATACGCAGTTTATGGAAAATTGTTGTTGCCGTTTTCTAGAAAATCGCAAAAAACTAATAAAGAAATATCAGTAAAGTCTCACTTGTGGTTGATAGAATTCCCAAAGCTTTCTTGTCAGAAGTGGTGATAGTATCTGGACGAAATATGAGCTTCCTGTGACTTTTTGTATTTTCGATATTTATTTCACAAACACATACATACATACATTCAGACCATTTGCTGAAAACATTTTCTTTTTTCTATTCAAGAGACCTCGAAACATATATTTCGGGTGAAAACTTAATTTCGAAAAAATTTCGCACGATCGCAATACTTCTTCTTCTTACTAAAGGAGAAAGAGAAAGTCATAATTGAATTTTCCGGAAAATTTATTAAACTAATTTGTGATTTTTGTTTTAGGTATGGAACACATGAATTCTGCAAAGACTTTATACTTCCTAAATCTTCATTGTATCCTGCAAAAAGGTAGCTAAGATAAGGTATTTATGCAAGAAAATCCACGACATAGCACGCCCTCTGTTTTAGGTCTGAATAGTTGCGGTGATTTTTCGTTAAATATTCAGCAAGTCCTTGCTGGTTACGAAGGTGGTTTTGTGACATTTGCATGAGCAAAAAATAGAGCTTCCCGTTTCCTGATTTTACCCTCGATTATGGATTCCATTCGTATCTTTGTTAAAAACAGATTGCGTGGATTCAATGAAAAAAGAAAAGACAGAATATTCATACAAAATGTAACCATTTCACTGTATTAAGATTGAACCAAAGAATGCTCCCTCATGCTTTGGAAAACTAGGTAAGTCTTAAAATAAAAGCTAATAGTTCCAAAAAAAGAAATTAAACCGTTCGTCTTTAGCAAGGTTATGTTTTTAATTAGTTATTTTAAGCTTTGTTCCGTCTAATACATAAATAAGATGGTAACAGCGATAGAGGATGCAGCGGAAGGGATTAGCTTAGTGGGTAAGCGCACTAGAATCCTACGCGGAGGACCTGGGTTCGAGTCCAGCTGTGGTGCCCTTAGGTTTCTTCTTCCTACGAGCCTCTACAGCTCACTGTCCGGTGATGGACAGTGTTGTCTGTAACGAGAGAACACTGTCCGTAGGCCGGCAGTGCACTAAGAAGGCTCCGGGTGCCAATGACCATAGATGTTGGCCTGCCTTAAGTTAAAAAAAATAATAAATAAAAGATAGAGGGAGCGTGGAAATTCTTCGCTTGCCCCTTAACTCGTAAAAGTTTATTCTTAATTAAATTCATTCTGTTGTTTACATAAAATATTATGTGAAGCTAATTTTATTTTTAATAACCTAACAATATTCTGCATGAAATTTAATCTCTGTTTGCCCAGATAGTTAGGACCGCAATACTGGAAAGCATCTAGGATTTTCGCCTTGGTTGCCAGGTTCATTTTTTAACATTTTGTTGAACCGGTGTCAGTCGTTCGTCCTTCTTTATATCTTGATAGACAATGTTATATCACAGGCTGCTTTGCGATTTCAACACGATTAATTAAGAATTAATCTAATCCAATCTAGAACACGGGTTTCCCTAGTGCTACGGACTAGGCCTAAAAGGCAAGTCACGTAAGCACAGTCTCATTAGAAAAAAAACGTGCTGAGGCGAAAGAAATCTCCGATTCTGGGTTTGGCGCCAATCAGATTATAGGCGCCAATTTTTTTTGGGTTCGCTTGCGAGAAGCGTAGTATTCACACTCTCCAAGAGATAAAATGGCCACATTTCCTATAGTGGAGTGGTTCGAAAGTGGAGCCCGTACTGAGTAGATACTTCCTTATAAAAGGCAGTGCCCAATGACTAGGAAGGCAGGGATCCTTCTTAGAGCTAGTTTTGTTTTGCTAAGAAGAGACATTGTGCGAATCTCTGAAGGGCCTTCCAAGAAAATCTTGGAGTTCTCTGTCCCGCAATACTTTTCCAATAAATTGTGTTTCTGTGTTAGCTCATTTTGGCCAGTCTGTCGGCCTCTTCGTTTCCTTGAATGCCCTGTATTTCGGTCTAAAATACTGATGGGCTACTGTCAAGAGATATGCCTATGCCGATGTTTTAATATATACACTACCTATTTGTGTTTGTGATGTGTAGAAAAGCTTTAAACATGGCGTGCTAACTGAACATAATATTATGTTAAACCTATTCCTTTTATTTGAAACTTTTTTTCATAAAACATTTCCTTATTGTTAGATTATTTCAGGGGAATCTGAAACGTTACAGACTTAACTCTATACGTCAAGTTTTGTTGGAGATTTACCGAGGCGCTGCCTTGCGGTCTACAATATAACATGACATGTCATTCTTCTTCATTCAGTCATTATTCTTTACTAATTTTAATCGTTTAGAAAAAGATGTTAATCTGTAACGTTAATTTGTTATGCCGAACTATTTCTATTCTATTCAACTTCTATTCTATTCTATTCAATTTCTATTCTATTCTATTTCTCTATTCCCAAAACCAATCTGGTGGTCAAATCAAGCACTACGGGGACCTCCTTATAATTCGCTCGCAATCTTGAATAGTTCGTGATTCTGAAACAAAATGCTAAATTGTTTGGTTGCTGATTTTACGAGAAAGCTTTACGATAATCTTGTGCTAGAGCCATTTTGCTGGAAGGGGGCAATATTTCCAGCGTTTATGCTGTCAGCCTAAGATAACCAGAACTTCGGCTGTAATAGTTGAGCCGAAAGATGGAAAGTGGTTTTATATCAAGATAAGGAAGCTATGAACCAATCTTTTGGAAAGAATATTAATCGAGAAGGCTTTCTTCACTTTTGTTGGGATAACCGTGAGTGCTTCAAAAAACTTATGTAGGCCATTTCCAAATTTGACACATCTCTGGTGATGAATTTGAAATCAGAGATACAATAGGACTTCTGGACGTTTATTAAAGGGGCTGTGACAGTGTGAGTGTCCGAAAAGTATAGTTTCTCTATCCTTGCCCTAAATACGAGTACAGTCTACTTTCTTGCTAAAATGGAATTGAGTTCCATGAAAATGAAATTCTATCTAACTGGTGTTATTATTTTTTTTTTTTGAACTCGTATTTATTAATTAACTTGATCATGGCCGAGGTAGTTCCTATTAACTGAATACCTTAATCGATTATTTGTTTTAGGTAATCCCACACCCTCTTTGCCTTTAACATTGATACAAAAGTATATACTGCATGCAATATAATGATCTGTACAAACTAGATTTTAATTGAACAAATATCATTTTATATTGATATTTTAAATGATGTATATACTTGATAATTGATAAACGTGATATAGAAATTTGATAAACCAAAATAGGAATAAAAAGTTCCCTATGAAAGAAGTTTCCCTTCATTAGTTGAGCCACTTCCACTTAAAGTCATCGTAGATTAAAGAAATCTATCGAAATTCACCAATTTTGAGAAAAGGTCCAGATATTCTCGCGTACAGAGAAATGAAAGTGGGGGATGCCAAGTAACGGACTTTACTAATATAGCCTTGTACAGGGCATCCTTTTATCCTCCAAGATTGGACATTCTATCAACAAATGTTGCTCTGTTCGGCATATGCAGTCTGGCTTTGATAATATGTGCAAATGGATGAGATAAGTTCTTAGCTTTTGTGTGTATCTATCGAAATTCATCAATTTTAAGAAAAGGTCCAGATATTCTCGCGTACAGAGAAATGAAAGTGGGGGATGCCAAGTAACGGACTTTACTAATATAGCCTTGTACAAGGCATCCTTTTATCCTCCAAGATTGGACATTCTATCAACAAATGTTGCTCTGTTCGACAACATGGTTCGACATATGCAGTCTGGCTTTGATAATATGTGCAAATGGATGAGATAAGTTCTTAGCTTTTGTGTGTATCTATGTATGTAGTGAACAACATCAGCATAGGGGTAATATTTTCCACCGAAGTATAAGATATCATTCTATCATCTGCACAATATTAATTGCAATGAAATGTGATAACAAAATTCCGAGTTTGAGGAAAATTGGGTTTTGGGGGTTTGTAAGTTATGTTTAAATTTAAACTACACAAGCTTTGTTAGTCCTGATTGGGGGCACTCCGCACACACACCTGCTCAGTATACTTAGTCCGCAAGCGTAATTCCTGCTACAATTATGGCCACCCCAGCTAAACATTGTAAATTCGTTGCAATTTGAAAGAAAATTTGTATTTATTGAGTTACGAGAAAGTTCTCATTTGTTTTGCATCAGACTTTTTTGTTTTGAATACCTATATAAATAAATAAATCATGCCGTTATGATAATAATTTAAACTATTATTAAGTATAGACAAGTAAGAAAAGAATTACAGTAATTATATGTGTTATTAGTGTTGCTATGTCAGTCAGGTTAAATAGAAATGTGTGTGTGTGCGCGCGCGCGCGCTCTCATGCATGCATGAATGTTGTGTACAGAGAACGCGTTACTATGAAGTCAGTTTCATGCGTGAGTTCGAGATTCAGTCACGTGATGTTTAATCCCATCTAATGGAATTTATAATCGATGTAATTAGAGAAAAAAAAAGGGGCGTGTTTTAATTGCTATTTGTTAATCAAAATATTAGTTAACAACCAATAAGCCTATTAGAATAACAAAATTAATTTGTATATTAGTTCCATACACTAAATAGACATATTCTCATTTAATTTCAAAATTTCCAACAAATTTACGAACTCATATGAAATTTTAAATGAAATCAACATCAGAGAACTCTGTAATTAACCCAACCAATGATACAGATTTGTTAATTTGAGTCATGATTATAGATAACTCGATCCCTCGAATTTTATTTTGTTAACCATATTTGTTACTTATTACTCGAATTAATAATATTTTAATTAAAAAAAAAAAGTATAACATTAAAATATTCGGGTTGACACCCGAATACTCTTTGCTATAAACCGACATTTCGCCCATATTGCATTAAGCTTCTTCAGGATTAGAGATGTTTGCTTGTTTATTCGACCAACACAGCCAAGAAACTTACTTTTACACCTTTACACCAGCTGTAGGTTGTCAGTGGAGTTTATTTTTCCCTTCCATGCACCTCTTGTGATTGGCTTTTAGATGACAAGGTCCAATTAGCCTTATTATTTACGACTCCCTTGCTCTGTACATTTCCATATCCCAATTCTTTTGTATACATCACATTAAAGAGAAAAACCTGATTTACTGCACATACACATTCTTAGTATAATCGATTACAATTTTGTATATGCTGATGTCGGAGGACTTGCACAGCTCACGTCATTGTTAAGAAAGTATATTGGAATGTGATTAGTGACGCTTTTAACGGTGCCAATAACTTCTTTTATTGGATTAAAAGATAAAACCAAATTGAATAACGCGATTTTATAAATAAATGAAGTAGCCACAGTAACAAACACAGCTTGTTTTTATTATAAAGATAAGAAAAAATCCTTAAATTTACAGAGATGAAATTTGATACAAAACAGAGTTCAGGATTCCCCTGCTATTTGATCTAAACGGAATATCAGTTTTCAGACTTTGTTTGAGACTTCGTTTATTCGAATAAAACTTTGTTTAAAGTATACAAGTTTACCTGGTATCTTTCACATAGACAGTACAACAGACAGACTCTATGACCATTTCAACCATATTACGCATTCGGACAGAAATCTCGTAGAAGATTTATAACCAGTGATTCTAATAGTGTTACAGTATCAAGGCAATGCCCGAAGTAATGTAATATTAATGCTCCAGTTGGGATGTTTCCTCTGATGACGGCCCGGATTTACCCTATATTTGCATTTCAGTTTATCATTCTCCCTTCTCTTCTGTCACCAACCATTAAATAACAGTTCTATTTCATGATATATTCCGGAAACAAATTCGATCTACATTCTACTCACTGTCTTACTTATCTTTATGCAAGTTTCTCTTTTATGAAACTTCAGTGCTCTTTTTTATTTTCTGTTACTCCTGTAGAGCGCAAGTAATGCATCGCGTTAGATTTTCAAAGTTGAGTTTTCACCGGAACTACATACCGGAGTTCCCCTGAGTACGAAAAAAATTTCTTTTTTAGCGAATGGTCTGTATATTCTATGAAAAGAATATCTCAAAAACGAAATAAACCACAAGAAGCTCAAACTTGTTATTCCGTTAAGGTACTACAACCGCATCTGACACGAATGTTCCGGACAAAATCCATCAACCGGAAGTGCCATTTTATTGAACTTTTTTTTTCTAGTTTTTCGCAAGTTTCTTGAAAATGACTGTACTCATTTAGTTTAAACGAGGTACTTTATTTCTAACATTTTCCGGAAAAAGAAGCAACTGGTTTGAAACTTTACATTATACAATATAATTATACTAATATAATATAAAATGACAAATTTTCTGTAAATTAAAATTATACATATTTGTCCAAAACATGGCCCATGTAGAGCCAGTACTTTGAAGTCCGTTAGAAAAAACACTGAACCAACTGCATATTTTAACAGTGGAAATTTACCGCCACGAATTCCGCACAACTATTCGATCAATTTTATCCGGGTAAAATGTTTCAAAAGCTTAAAGTAAATAGTTAGATAGACATTTTCGAGAAAATTCCAAATAACACAAATAACACAAATAACACAAATAACAGTAAATAGTAACACTTCCGGTTAACCGATTTAATTCAAATTTGGAATTCTCGCCATACTTCTTTTGTATCATTAATATTATTTAAATTATATTATGAAGAAATTTGGTGAGGATCGATCAAGAAAGAAACATTCAATTATGCCAACGTTTCGACAAAGCTACCTGTCTTTATCAAGGCTTTAATGTATAGATAGTCGTGAAGATGTGGAGAAAGAATTTATAAACTTACAAATATCTTTCTTGACCGATTCGCACCAAATTTCTTCATAACATAATTCATCAACTGCAACAAATACTTTTATATTACTTAAATTGGTGGAACCATTGATTGTTATATTGAAATGGTACTTTATATTTATATGAAGCTTCACATTCTATTTCCGCAGAACACCAAAAAATAAATTTTCCCGGGAAAACATTGCAAATAAAAGTGATAGGTATTTAAGTGTGTAGGTAGTATATGATGTTTAAAAAGAAAAAGAAAAATCGAGAAAACTACGAAAAATTGAAAAAAAAAAACATTCAGTAAAGTTGCATTTCCGGTTGATGAATTTTGCACGAAATCTTCTTGCCTGATGCGGTGGTGGTAGTACCCAAATAGAGTAACAAGTTGTGCTTCCTACGACTTTTCATTTTCGAGACATTTTTGTTAATAATCCCTCCTTGTCACGCACATACAGTCCATTCGCTAAACATATTTTCTTCGTATTCAATGGAAATCAAAATAATTTATTTCCGGTGTAAGCTCCATAGATTTAAAATCTGGCATGATCGCAATATTTCCTCTGACTGCGCAGGCGTAAGAGAAAGTAAAAATCGTTATTGCCGAGGTTGTTGAACGGAAAATGTGAGAATGATTCTTTCTAAAGTGTCATTTCAATTGCAACCTACTGTTTCACACAATATCGTCAACTGTGGCAGGAAAATTTCCAGTTTAAATAATAGTTGACAGTTTGTAAGTGAGAGGAGAAATGCAGTCGGTGAGAGTGGTGGGAAGTGTGCAATTCACTATTTTTTTTTTTTTAATTTCTCTCCTTCAAGAGAATCTGTTTGCAATTGATGTCAGAGTTTTTAGTGCTATACATGAGAAGAGGATATTTTTTTTTTTTTAATTTTGACGGGAATGTTTCTGTGTGGTGTGTGTGTTTTATTTTTAGCAAAGTAACTAACTCATACAACGAACACTCCTGGAAACTATAACGTACTATAAAAGTTGTATCCTAGAAAAAAGTATTGACTGATTAATGGTGATGACAAAGTGTCCAAGCAAATAAAAAAAAAATCTACTATCTGTTGGTTAAAAATTAAAGTATTGCTTCTATGAATTGTTGATTTAAAATTGATTTTGATGGGAAGAATGTTTTAATGGATTATATGGAATCAGTTAATTTAAATTGAAACCATTAAATGAAAAGTCGATCGGTGGAAATTCCTTCCTGTTTTTCAGTGGAATTAGAAACTATTCAAAAAAATTAAAAAAAAAAAAGAAGCTAAAATTAAATAAAAACTAATGCGGGATCTACACAGTAGTAGCGCGCTGTCTTGTAGCGCGTAGATCCCGAATTCAAACCCCGTATCAATTTCCTCATAGATTTTTTCGCCCTTGGAACCACTGTCCGGTGATTAGCAGCGCTGCAATTAAAATGGATAAAAAAATAATTTTATTTTCATTATTATTCTTAAATGAATCAGATTAAAATTAAAAATTTTTTGAAAACTTATTGCGTTAACCTTACAAATATACTCAGACGGCAAACAGAATCTGGTGTGAAATATTCACACGGCTTTTTCTTTTATTGCAGTTAATATAATATTAGTAATAATAATATTATTAATTTTATTAATAATAATAATAGGCGGACAGTAGATGCCGCCTATATTATGACAGATCTGTTATAACTGACAGGAATGTTAGTCATAATAGACCAGATATCATCCTTGAAGACAAATTAAGGAAGGATGTAAAATTAATAGACATCGCTATGCCCAACACCCATAATTTAAGTAAAACTGTTGAGGAGTAGCAAAGAAAGTATGCCGAGCTTGGGGAAGAAATTACAAGAATATGGAGGTCAGAGAGAGTCACGGTTGTTCCTCTTGTCATTTCCACGACTGGTATTGTCCCCAAATGCCTATATGATGGTATCATGCTTCTCAATATTCATCCAAAATTAACCACTTATATTCAAAAGGCCGTCATTTTGGATATATACCGCATTGTACGGCTATTCTTAAATAATCAATGAAAGGGTGCTTGGTATAACCCGCAACTTTCTTAAAAATAAAAATG